>PVKY010008548.1:0-13973 GCA_004027775.1 Bradypus variegatus
AATATTTACCTCTTAGGGTTGCTTTGAGGATTAGATGAAATAAACGGAAGACTTAGAATGGTGCCTCAAGATATGCTGGCTATTATTACAATCAGAGAAAAAAGGATTTAAAAATTATTTCTTTTTTTCATGTAAACTTCAAATACTTTAAGAATTAAGTTTTCCAAATTTAAAAGTCAAAGTTAAAAATTTAAGTCACAGGATACTGGTATAGTAGACAGCTTCTCAGGGTCTTGCCCAGCCACGGCATCTCCTCTGCGCTCTGCTCAGACACACTCAGAACAGCCTCCCCAGCTGAGCTGTGCCGAGTGCCCAACCCTGGTCGCCGCATGGTGACTGAGTCTTCAGGGGCTCTGGTCAGTGGCTGGGGGTTAGAGCTGACAGGCAGCGAGGACCAAGGGGCCATTTCCTGACATGGAGACCAAGGAGCGGGAAAAGCCGTTCTTGAGAGGGAGGATCATGGGCCTAAGAGAGATGACTGCTGGCACGGCCTTGGTTCCTCATGTCTTTCTAGTGTGTTCTGGTTACCTGTGAAGCCTGATGACATGTCCTACTTCTGGATATCCCTGAGTCCTCTTATTCATTCTCCCCTTTGTTTAACTAGTTAAGGAGTTTTCCATTTCAGGAAACAAAACCTTCTCAGTCTAAGACAACTACTGTGTATCTCATCAAATCTAAGATGCCATCAAGGTTAAAGGTACATCCTGACTTCAGAGATGTTAAAATCTATTAAATAGGGTACTATTTTAAATGTGGGACCAGCTAGGGAAGAAAAATTTTAATTGTTAATATTTTGTAAATTGTAAATATTTCTTATAATCAAGAAACAATAAATCTCTTGTCTAAATTGAACATGCAAGCAGAGGGTAGAATTTGGGTAATGGGTTATTATCAGAGCCTCTAATACTACAAGAAATGATCAAAAAGCAACCAGATCGTGGGCTCACAAACCTGTCACTTTAACATCCTACCGCCAGAGGTCAGTGCCCCTCATATTATACCCAAAACCTTTTGTGTTGGCTCTGCTGAGCTTCACTGAGAAGATGCTCTAAAAGCTAAGCGATAATGGAATAGTTTAATAGGTTATGACAAATACATAGCAATACAATTCTTCCTCAAGATATGGCAGTGTTTCTCATCCCTCTTCTCATTCTTGCCTCCCCAGGAGCCTTTTAATATGTATTTTTTCCTAATCGTCTTCCCAGACCCCATGCAATTTTAATACTACAGATAAACAGTATATGTGTTTATTTACTGTGGTCCTTTGAAGGACCACGAGCTATTATAGCATTTAAGAGTTTTTGTCCCCCTTTTCCCCTAAGAACCAATCTTTAGTCTCTTGGGGGCAATAACATTCCTATTGAGAATGCATATGAGTGAACACAAGTTTTTGATTTTGTTTCTTAGTCTATATAGAGCTGTTGCTGAATGATTTGGGGTCACATCAATCTAGAAGGATAAGGAAAATATTCCCAAGTGCCAGCCCTTGGTTTGATGGAGAAAAACTAACAATGACAAGAACAATAGCAAAACAAAAAAGTCCCCAAGAGACTTCATGAGTTATCCAAGGAAAATACAGTAACTTCATTACAGAACTGAACTAAAAGATTCTTGACTAAAAATCTAATGCTTTCCCTCAAACAAACATTGCCCCCCATTTCTTCCTAAAAATTTTTGATCAGTATAGAACAGGTTGATCAGTCTTGCTAGAACAGATGGGCTTGGAGGCGAGTTTTGAACAGAAGACCATACTCTGGAAAGTGTGTGACAGAAATGACATTCAGGTGAAGAATGAAAAGACAGGACGGAAAGGATGACCCAACTGGGAGAAGTAACTCAGCAATGACTAGCGAAAGGAAGAGAGAAGCAGGAGGGCAAGAAACCTTGCAGCTAAGAAGTAGAGTAAAATAGCTACAGCAAGCTATTAAAAAGTTGAAATAACTGAAGATTCTAACATGGATGAAATGACAGAGGGAATCTAGGTGATAACAGATATTTCAGAAGAGGTGGTAGAATTCTTGTAGTGCCAGAATTAAAGAAAATTTTATTAACCATGAACAAAATTGCTGAATTACTTTAAAAAAAACATCCACAGGTTGTGTTTAGGTGCTTATCAAGTGCCTCATGCTTGGTCCTAGTCATTGAATAAATCTAAGACACTTATTGATAAAAATAAACATAGGTAGGTAGATCTGGTTGATATAATAAAAAATTTCAAGGGAAAACACAAAGTGATTGCTAGGAGGTAGGCACTGTCCTAATCATTTTTTTATATAATGAATCATTTAATCCTGCCAATATCTCCATAAAGTAGGTACTATTAATATCCCCATTTTACAGATGAGAAAAAAGGCACAGAGATGTTAAGTAACTTGCCCAAAGTCACACAGCTAGTAAGTGGCAGGGATAAGACTTGAACTCAGGCAGCACAGATCCAGAGTATGTGCTTTTAACTCTTTCACTATATATAATTAATACAAGTAAAAATATTAAATTATTGAGAACTATCTGTAATTGTGCATTATGTTATAATATTAAGTTATTACAATTTTAAAAGATTTTTTAGTTGGTAAGCAAAAGTCTGTGAAGCCTGTAACTTTAGGGGAAACCAATTTTGTACTCTTTTCTGATGTGAAAAAGTTTATGCCCTTCTATGACACTTCTAGAAGTGAGAATCTATAGAAATAAAGTATGAACAAATTCAATTGAACAAATGGCACAATCGTGAGTACTATAAACATTTAATGTCATCTACTGGAAAAAGTGTGTGAAAGAAATGACATTCAGGTGAAGGAATAGACCAAGTACCGACTACACGCCAGCCATAAGATGAGGCACTAGGTAGAGAAACAAAGTTGTGAGAGTAAGTATAGAAGACATCTAGGGGAAGGGCTCCTAGACAGGTGAGATGTGGATTCAGTCTTTAAGTATTGATAAGGTAACCAAGGGAGAAGGCCTTAGAGTGATAAATTATCACTCCTGGGCACAGAGATGGTGGAGGAACAAACAGAGCAAACAGAGGGGTAGGGCAAACTATGCCTGTGGGCCAATTCTGGCCTGTTTTTGTAAATAACATTTTACTAGAACCCAGCCCTGCCCATTCGATTAAGTCTGGTCTTTGGCTGCTTTCTGCTTTCCTCCTACAGGGCAGAGTTGAGTAGTTGGACAGCGCCTGGGAGTACATGGCCCATAAAGCTTAAAATATTTATGATCTAACCCTTTATAAAAAATTGCCAGTCCCTGTTCTAGAGCCTTGTTATTCAAAGAGTGATCAGTAAAACAGCAGTGTCAGCTGTATCTGGCAGCTTATTAGGAACACTGAATCTCAGGTCCCATCCCAGACCTACCAGAACCAGAATTTGTGTTTTAAGAAGATCTCCAGTGGTTCTTACACACATCAAGTTCAATGATAATTGGTGTGTGTGGCCGGGTTGGCAGTAGTGAGGCTGCAGACGAAGGGGAATTTTGTCCTATATATAGATAGCAGAAAGTGGTAAAGATTTTCCAGTAAAGGAGCAGGGTGATCAAATCCTTTCTTTAGAAGGGTAATTCTGCCAGGGGTGTGACGGGAAGAAGAGATGATAGCAGAAAAAGTGGGTAGGCAGCTCTTGTAATAATCCAGGCAAAAGATGACCCCAACTATGCAGGGCTGATCACGGTACAGTCTTTCCCTTTCTTCCCAACAGCAAATAAAATTTCGAGACATTACTCCAACAGTACTAACACCTCCAAATTGTTTCTAACAAATATAGTATTGTTAGAACTTAGTTATAACTTATTAGGAAATAAAAACATTTGTTAACAAAAAATTAGTAAACATATGTCAATCTAAATAATGCTTTCAGACATCAAGCATAAAATAAGACATTAACTGGATAAGAAGTTTAAAGATTAAATAAGAATCGACTCAACATTTATCTCTTATATAGGCTGCCAACACATCAGTTCACAGGATATTTAAAGGTGTAAGGTCTTACCATTATGACTTTTTTTTGCCCAAATATAAGATTATGCTTGATACTTGGTTTTCCCATATTTTGGATGAATAAGCAATTTAAAGTTCAAAAGAAATAAAGCAGCATTTTAGACTATGACGCCAACTCTATTCCTTCTTCCAGCTCAGTTAATAGCTTCCAAGTAACTGTTCAACATTCCTCCTCAAGAATCTAGAAAAGTTTGACAGGGCTATTTGCGAGGTTTAGTGTGTTTTAAAGTAATGACAGCAATCTAGATAAAAATAGATGATGAAAATGGGAAACTCCCTTCCTTAGATGCTGAAGACTTTACATTCGTTTCTTTGGCAGTGACAATGCAAAAGAAAAAATACACATACGTGCTTTGAGAAATGCAACATAATTAATAAATCTAAGGAAAACAAAGCCACCAAATGTGTTTTGAGAAGAATCTCTATGTTAAGAGCCCTTAAGAAAAGCCTTAAAAACTCTATGAATTCAGTACAATGTATAATGGCATTTAAGCAATAATAGTAACTAACATTTACAGAGTGTTAACTATGGTTTTACACTGTACAAACAGCATTACACAGATTCTCTCATTTAATCCTCATCGTAATGTCAGCTGTATTTTATAAATGAGGAAACCAAGGCACAGAGAGGTTAAGTAACTAGTCCAAGATCACACAGCTAATAAGAGATTGTACTGAGATTTGAACCTGGGCCTGTGCTCGTAAGAATAACTATAGTGCCCCTCTAATAGCCTATTCTCTAGTCTCCTCTTGCCCCTATGTGAATCTGCAAAAAAGTTGAAATGCAATGGACTCTCTCTGTTATTAATACCAGGGGCAAAGAAAATGCCCATGGTTTACACAAAGTCTTAATGAAAAAGGCACACTGTATCACCCTGTATATAGCGGCCAAAATCTGATCTGTAATATGGTAAAACCGAGGAACAGTGAGATGCATTCACATTACGACACAGGATGATTTTTCAGAAGGATAAAATGCAAATTAAGTTTCAGAAAAATTCTGAAATATATCATCTTACTGCTTGTTGATAATAAATAAGGAAGCGAATTTTTTATTATAATTACTATGATCACATTATATTCTAGCTAACATGTTTGTGAATGCTGCAGTGAATCTAAAACATAAACACAAAAACCTGCCTAAAACTATCAGGTTAACACTCTTATACTGGTTATGCATGGCTTAAGTAATTGCCTGACTGTAAATGAACAGAAGTATTAAAGTAAAGTTGGCACAGGGACAGCATCCACATGGCACATTCTTTGTTTGAGAGGTTTATTCTATCAATACTCTTGGAGAAAAAAGAAGTCACTAAATAAATAATAGAAGTACACAAGATAATATGAAAGTCTTTTAAATTCCTAAAATTGTCACGCGTTTTATGCAAAGTTCTTTTTCAACTTTGAGCTCATCCTATTCCATTTTAAATATTAATTTTGCCCAAAGCACAAGCTTATCCTCTTGAAATCTTAACAGCTTCAAAATAAAATCCAGATAAATAATCAAGAAGAAAATAGGACAGGAAAAAGAAAAACCGGATGAGACAGGAAGAGATACTAGAAATGACGGAATGAGAGGGTCAAGTGAACTCAAAAACAATTCAATAAGCCACTTCAGGTTTTCCGACTTAACTTTCCCTTCTAAAAAAAGAAGACACACCCTACTGGTGGTATTTTCACAAATACAGATAAGGGAACCAGTTTGTATTATTTAAAGGAATGTACTATAAAAACAATTTGGGGGTACCTCTAAATTTATGCTGACATAACTAAGAATTATTACTGCATAACACCTTGCTATAATTCGAGTTCAGCTAGTAAGGACAAAAGGACCAACCATCTGTGTTGATGGCTAGGTTGCTGAGCTCTTCAATTGAAACCCAGCTAGTATTTCACTCATTCGAAAGGCACAAATGTGCCATTGCAGACATTATCTCTGCCGGTTCCGACTTCTTATTCCCGATCCTTGACTTCCTCACGTAAAATGCAGCAACGCAGCTCAGCAGCCGAGTTGGCATGAGTGGGGACCAAGGTGTGGAGGAGGAGGTGCATATGCATCCTCGAAACCAGACGGACTGTAGGAGCACGGAGAGATCTCCCGACCGTTCCTCAGGAGAGGCTTGGAGAAACCCGGCACCTCGCGCTGCCCGCGAGCAGCTACCCGCCGCCTCGGGCCGGCACCCCCTAGATCTTTTCATTGCACCGGAATCGTCAGTAACCTCTGACTAGCAGCCCCGAGGATTCCCTCTTCACGACATCTTCCCTCTACGTAAAAATAAAGGCAAACTACAGCGGGTGGCGAGAAAGGGCGGAGTTGCCCGGGAGACGCACGCACTCACCTTCTTCTTCTAACTCGAATTTCTCCAGCATGCCGGCTTCAGCGGTTCCCGGAGCCGCCGCCGCCGCCGCCGTCGCTACAGCCGCCTGAGGAGGAGGAAAAGGATCAGCATTCAAACTCGGGCCGGAGCACGTCCCGGACCTGCGGCGGCGCTCGCGGGAGGGCGGGTGAGCGGGCGGGGGCGGCGGCTGGGGGCGGGCTCCGCCGGCTCGGCCTGGCCCGGCTCGATTTCTCCAGCCTCGCGCGGAGCAGCCGCGGGGGCGGCGTTCCGGGGCCGCCAGCCCGCCCGCAGCCGGGAAGGAGGGGCCTCCGCGGACGGCGACCAAGGCGCGGAGCGCGCGGCGCGTCCCAGCCGGCCCGAGTCCGAGGGCGGGTGATCTGCGCCAGGCACCGCCCCCTCGGAGGTTCCCCGGCCGCCGCAGGTACCAGGGGCCGGGGTGAAACCGCCTGGCCCCCTTGCAGTCGGCTGCTCTCCCTCCCGAGTGGAACGTTCCATTTCCCTGCAGTGGTCGCGCGCCCCATGCCCTGGGTGCCTTTGGTATGGACCCACAAGGAAGGAACCGTGGGAAGGAGACCGCAGATGGGGACGAGGACACGGGGTTCAGCAGGGACGCCTCGTGGGCGGGTGTACATCCCCCACTTTGGGCGGGGCTAACTAGGAGCTGTCCATCTTCCGAGGGGACCGTGGCTCGCGCAGGCGCACGCTTTGGTTCGGTGCGCCACCATCCGGCCGCGTCCCTCCTGCTTCCCGCCCCGGCAACCGGAGCGGCCATTAGGAGAGGCCGGTTTTCTTACTCCTCGCTTGCCCACCCTCTCTCACCGCGCACACATTCGCTCACCTTACCCCGCCACCCACGGTTAGTAGTTCCGGTAGGTTTAACCTGCGCAGGTGCGGTCTCGGCCCAACCCGGGGGGGTGGAGCAGGCGAGGGGAGCGGCCTTTAAGGTGGGCGGGGCGACGAGGCAAAGAGAGGGCCTAGAGGTCTCAGGACCCCAAAGAGAGATGGGACAGCCGACTAGACGGTTGGCTCTCGCTTAAAAAAATTTTTTAAAGGTTTAGATTACACTGTTCAGCACCCCCCGCCCCCAAAGAAGTTGCTCGATAGATGCACTTTGTTGCTATCAGTTTTTTTTCCAGCCGTGGAACTTTTAATTTGCTTTCTCTGGTCACTACCGATTCTCTTCTTTGGGAGAGCACCGCCAACAGCTCACACAAATCTAAATCTGGCCCTGACCACTTCTGTCGCCCTGGATCTGGTATCTGAGACTCTCCTATCAGCAGCTCACGTTGGCAGACAGCGAGGCTGGCAGCTGTGAGCTGCCTGCAAGAGTAGGGCAGGCCAGAGGGGGACAGACTTCCCTATTCCGTGAGGCTCTCCTCAGTTTAAAAGACAATTTCTGCCCCATCCACAGTGGGCTCTTAGTCTATTGCAGAATTCAGGGACTCTGTTAATGAGATTAGCTCTTCAGTACTGATGAGGGCCACAAGAGGCCTCTTCAAAGGAAATTGGACCTGTCACTCTCGCAAGCCCTGGCTGGAGGAAGAAGTACTGAAATTTCCTTTGGCGGTTCATTTTGCTTTGTCATCTTAGTTGGGCCAATTAACTTAAAGAGGAAGTCTTAAGCTTCCTCTTCAAAACAAAGAAATCCCAAAACAAGGGACAAAAGGAAGAAAAGAAGACAACGGTAATTTTGTAAAATGTTTGCTGGCTAAAAAAAAAAAAGAGCCTACAGCAAATATCATACTTAACAGTGGAAGACTAAATGCATTCCTTCTATGCTTTCCCTCTAAGGTCAAGGACAAGGCAAGGATGTCTGCTCCCACTATCCTTACTTCACTTATATTGGAAATTCTAGCCACTGCAATAAGGCAAGAAAAAGAAATAAAAGGCATACAAATTGCAAAGGAAGAAATAAAACCATCCCTATTTGTAGAGTACATGATTGCCTACATAGAAAATCCCAAGACACCTACAAAAACACTCCTAGAACTAATTGAGTTTGGCAAGGTCATAGGATACAAGATCAACACACTAAAATCATTTCCATATATTAACAATGAACATGTGGAAACTGATATTAAAAATACAATACTGTTTAGAATCATTGCAAAGAAAATTAAATTCTTAGATATAAACTTAAGAAAACATATACAGCATCTGTATGCTGAAAATTACAAAATGCTGATGAAAGAAACCAAAGATCTAAAGAAATGGAGAGGCACCCATGTTCAATTGGAAGACCCAACCTAGTAAAGATGTCAGTTCTCTCCAACTTGTTTTCTAGGTGTGCCAGTTTGGGTATATTGTGTCCCTCAAGAAAAATCCATGATCTTTTAATCCAGTCTCATGGGATATTGGAATTAGATTGTTTCCATGGAGATGTGACCCACCCAACAGTGAGTGACACCTTTGATTAGGGTATGACCTCTTGATTGAATGTTTCCATGGAAGTGTGGCCCCAGCCATTTAGCCTGGATCTTGATTAGTTTACCTGAGCAACTGAGAATGTCATTTTAGAGGAGCTGCAGTTAAGAGAGGACAAAATGCTTCAAGAGCAACATTTTGGAGAATGCCATTTTGAAACACAACCTGGGAACAAGCAGATGCCAACCATATGCCTTCTGAGCTAACAGAGGTTTTCTGGATGCCATTGGCCATCCTTCAGTGAAGGTAGCTGTTTGTTGATGCCTTAGCTTGGACACTTTTATGGCCTTAAGATTGTAACTTTGTAACCAAATAAACCCCCTTTATAAAAGCAATCCATTACTAGTGTTTTGCCTAACAGCAGCATTAGCAAACCAGAACACTAAATTTAATGCAATTCTTATAAAAATCCCAGCAAGGTTCTTTGTAGAAATCCATAGGCAAAAAAAATAAACTTTGACCTAAACCTCACACCTTACACAAAAATGAATTCAAATTATATCATGGTCTTAAATATAAAATATAAAAACATAAAATCTTAAGAAAGATGGAAAAATCTTAGGGATTTAGGGCTAGGCAAAGAGTTCATAGACTTGAAAAGCACAATCCATAAAAGGAAAAGGTGACCAATTGGACCTCATCAAAACTTAAAACTTTTGCTCTGTGAAAGACCCTGTTAACAGGATGAAACGAGTAGCTACAGAGTGGGAAAAATATTTGCAAACCACATAGCAAACAAACAACTAAAATCTGGCATATAGAAAGGATTCTCACAGCTCATTAAAAATAAAAGACCTAAGGAGACATTTCACAGAAAAAGACATACAGATGGCAAATAAGATTACAAAAATATATTCAAGATCATTAACCATTAAGGAAATGCAAATTAAAACCACAATGAGGTATTACATCTATCAGAATGACTCAAATAAAAAATTGTGACCACGGCAAATCCTGGGGAGGATGTGGAAAAACTGGATCACTCATACATTGCTAGTGGAAATGAAGAATGATACAGCCACTCTGTGAACAGCAGTTTCTTATAAAACTAAACATGCAACTACTGTATCAATTGCACTCCTTGGCATTTATCCTAGAAAAATAAGAACTTACATTCACCCCAAAACCTGTATGTGAATATTCATAGCAACTTCATTCATAATAGCTAAAACTGGAAACAACTCAGATATCCTTAAGTGGGTGAATGGTTAAACAAACTGGTACATCTATATTATGGAATACTACTCAGTAATAAAAAGGAACAACTTAGATCAATCACCCAGGGAATTATGCTGAGTAAAAAAAGCCAATCCCAAAAGGTCACATACTATATGATTTCATTTATATAATGTTTGAAATGATAAAATTATAGAACAGAAAATAAATCAGTGTTTGCCAAGGGTTAAGGATGGGGGGCAAAGGGAGTGACAAAGATGGCTGTGCTATAAAAGCACAGCGTGAAGAATCCTTGCGATGATGAAACTATTCTGCATCTTGACTATATCAATGATAATATCCTGCTTGGGATATCGTATTATAGTTTTCCCACATAAGTCAAGCCAAATTGATATAATCCTATGGAGGAAATTTAACATAAAAAAATTGAGATAAAATTCACTCATTCAAAGTGTACAATTCAGTGGTTTTCAGTATATTCACATTGTTCTGTAGACTTTTGTGACTGTCTTTTTCACTGAGCATAACATGAAGTTCATCCATAGTATAGCATGTAACAGTACTCCATTTCTTTTTATTGCTGAATAATATTCCATTGTCTGGATATACCTCATTTTGTGTATCTGTTCACTGGTTGATGGACATTTGTGTTCTTCATGTTTTTTGGCATCTTTAAATAATGCTTATATGTATGTGCACATTTTTTATTTGGACGTAGGTTTTCATTTCTCTTGGCTATATAACCCAGGAGTGGAATTGCTGGATCATATGGTGTGCTGGTTTGAATCTGTTATATTCCCCATAAAAAGACTACTATGTTCTTTTAATCCATTCCTGTGAGGGCAGACCTGTTGTGAGTGGGACCTTTTGGTTAGGCTATTTCAATTGAATGTGACCCAACTCATTCAAGGTGAGTCTTAATCCTTTACTGGAGTCCTTTGTGAAGAGGATAAAAGACAGAAAAAGCCAAGAGAGCTTAGAGAGAAATGCCCTGGGAGAAACAAGCAAGAACCCACAAGAACTGAGAGAGAAAGCCATTGAAACCAGAACCCAGGAGAGAAGGACCAGCAGACATCTCCATGTGCCTTGTCAGGTGCTAAAGAACCTCAGATGCCAGCAGCCTTTCCTCAGAGAGTGTCCTCTTGTTGATGCCTTAATTTGAACATTTTCATGGCCTTGGAATTGTAACTTATAACTTAATAAAACTGTTAAAAGCCAACCCATTTCTGGTATATTGCATTCCGGCAGCTTTACCAAACTGGGAAAGGTGTAAGAGGTCTTTCTGTATTATTTCTTATAATTGCATGTGGATACACAATTATCTCAAAAAAAAAAGTTTAAGTTAAAAAATATCTGGTGATACATACAGTGAATGTCTCAATATTCCTAATTTTTAAAAGGCCACATTTTTGTTTCTTGTAATAATTTTGGTATAATTTACAAATAAAGAAACCTCTAATTGGTGTTTATTAGGACCACCATCAATTTCATCTATGATCTTCATGAGTTGGATTTTGAGAGGCTAGAATGAGGAGTAGATGGGAGTGCATATTGAGGAGGCTGTACTCTACCTGAAAGTGGTCCATAGACTAAAAAAACCCATAACTGTTACTATAGAAGTTGGTAGAGAATAGAAATCGAAACAAATTAATATGAATTATAGGTTTAATGCAACTTGATAATGGGTGTACAGAAATAACCTAAAATAAAAATGTCTATTTGTAACATGCTAGTGTTAACTTTGAATTTATTTCACAGGTTTTTTTCACTAGGTAAG
Source organism: Bradypus variegatus (assembly GCA_004027775.1). Lineage (NCBI taxonomy): Eukaryota > Metazoa > Chordata > Mammalia > Pilosa > Bradypodidae > Bradypus > Bradypus variegatus. Next base: position 11,702 of record PVKY010008548.1, read on the forward strand.
CCCTCTCACTTTTACCCTTTAAAAAGGAGGATGAAGGAATGATTATGGTTTGTAAATTTTCTTGGGTGTAATAGGAACATGTTGAAAGCAATGCAGTTATTTTAGGTTATTTGTTTTTCTTATTCCTTTGTTTTGTTTTGTTTGAACTGTTTTTTTTTTAATTTTTTTATAAAGTAAAAAAATAAAATAAAAAGGAGGATAGTCATAGGACACTAGAAAAAGACAGAAGAAATTATTTTACATAATACACTAGGTCAATTTCAGGAATCTGTTGTCCCTCAAAGCTTTTCAGATGAGTACATAAATGTAGACAAAGTAAAAATTGCGATGGATTAGTTAGTACAAATAATTTAAAGTTGGCGGTCATCATTTGTCCTTTCATGGTAATGTTTTCTTAAAGTCTCAACAGTCTTATGCCAGACTTAATGTTAGCTATTTTAGGCAGGTAGGGAATGCTAGTAAAGGAGGGGAAGAAAAGAGAAGAACTAAGCACTGTTCTGCAGGCAAAGAGACAGGGGCTTGCATTTAATGATACTATCCTAGCTCTCTTGATCCATCAAGACTAGGCATGTTTGCTACAGCAAAAACAAAGAAACAAAACTCACCACCCAAACCCACCTGATCATCTAGATAGATTTCCTGAGGGAGAACTAAATTAGCCTATTATGCTAGAGAGGCACCAGGTTTTCCTCGCTGGGCCTTGTGCAGTTTTATAATACGGGAACTTTCTCCCCATAGTCTGTCGGTTTCTACAGCCAGTCAGGTTTTACTGGACTGTAGTGTGATGGGAGGGAGCAGAAGGCTTTAAGAGTTAAATTTATTGATAAAATGCCTGAAATAGAACCACAGTACTGTGTGTGTGACTTTTTGGTTTGTGAAAAATGTGACATGAAGTTTTTCTTAAATAATGATGCACAGGTGCAGCAAAATACAGTAATTGGAATGATTATAAGGAAAACCTTCAGTGTGAACAAGTTAATCATAAAATTACTGCCAAAAAAAATCAAAAAGGCACTCCTTTATGCAGCGGGGTTGGAATGAGTTTGATTTGCCTTTTTTTTTAAGATCTTAAATAGTTACTGCAAGAAATAGATCAACTTTAAATACTAGACAAGCAGCCCTCGAATAATTTAATGTATCAAAACCCTACAGCCTCTATATTTCCGCCTGCCATCTTCTTTGAAATCTGGCTCCACTCTGCAAGGGCACCCTCCGTATGGTAGAGAAGGTATGATGTGAATCTGAAACCAGTGCCTGCATGGACACTACACATGCATTCTGTTCTAATTCCCACCCTGCCTTCTCTGAAGAGCTTTAACCAGCACCTAGGTCCTTACCACATCTGAGCCTCAGACTTCAGTAGAACTCTCTGTCCTGAGCTCTGGACTGCCTCCTGGTCATCTCCATTTGAATTTTCTACAGACAACCTAAACTCAGTCCATCTAAAACAGTTACTGAGTCCTCTCCATGTTGTCTTAGTCTCTCTTGAGACAACCCACTTGTCTTCATCTAAGCTACAACTACTTTAGTTCAGGCTTCCACTATTTCATTCTTAGTTATTGAAACAACTTTACCTCCTCCAGTCTTGTCTTCTTTTTAGTCTATTTTCTACACTGTGGCCAGAGTGACCTTTTAAAAATACAGACTTGATCTTTTTACGTCCCTATTTAGAGTCATTCACTGACTCTCAGAAACTTTTAAGATTTTTATGTAAACTCCTTAGCTCTTTAAGTAGGGGCCTGATCATTTTATTGCTCCACCTTCTCTTGCCAATTCCCTGTGTACTCTCCACTTCAGCTTTAATGCATTGTTCTTGAAATATCCTGTGTACCCATTGCTCTGACATCTTTGAACGTTCGGGTCTACTCCACCTCCCCCTTCACCTGGCTAGTTTCTACTCATTATTTTTCACTCAGGTGGTGAAGCCTTTTGTGCTTCTTGAACCCTTCACATCACTGGTCTGGCTCATTGCTTCTCGTAATCTGCATCCATGTGGTATTTAACACATTCATCAAGACTTTAATCTCTTTGAAGGGCAAGAGTGCTCTGTTTCAACATCTTTGTATTATCTGTGCCTGGCACATAGTAGGCATGCAAAAAATATTTGCGTTAAATGAATTGTTCATTACTAGTAAATCAAATTAGTAAATAAATAAAATGTGGTGATTTTAATAGCATAAAATGTGTTTAGAAAACCATTTCATTTCATTTACTCATGCTTCCCCTGGACTCATTCCTACTGAGAAATGATTATAGTCACTTTCCCTTTAGT
>PVKY010008549.1:0-13973 GCA_004027775.1 Bradypus variegatus
CTTCACCCAGACAATCCCCTGTGGCCTCCATCACCATGCACCAAAAACCAAGAATCCACCATGGAACCTGCCCACTTGGACACAATCATATAGATACTAACAAAGTTGTTTCAGAAGGAAAGTGTGAGCTGTTGTCAAAAACATGAAGTCTCTCATTGACAAATCACAAATGTGAGAAGGCAGAAGGCCTTCTGTACATGCCATAGATGATTATATGTAAAGCAGTCAACATTGTACTTGGCCATTGCACAATAGTAGTTAACCAGAATGGGATATAAAAAAACAAAAGGAAACTCTGAAGGTGTCTGTCATGTGGCTAAATCCTAGGTCTGACTATTGGATTGCATTAAGTTAACATCAGGCTCCTTTTACTCCTTTAAAATCATCTGTTCTTACTGGAAGTTCCTTCATATAAGAAATGTTAAAACCAGATATTCCCAACACAATGAAACAAACAATTGAAAACAACCCCTCAAGGACATTGTAGAACTGTCTTCTCTGGGCATCCTTACAAGCAGGAGTGAGATGCAGCCCAGTTCTTCTGGTAAGTGTTCCTTACCTGCACAAGTCTGGTCTGGAAAGGACTTTCCTTATTGCTCATTTCATTTCTGTCTACCCAGTGAGCACCACCACCACTAGCTTAATTTTTTTCTCCTTCTCACCTTCGACTGATGGGAGGATGAGGTGGATAGTTCTAAAGAAATCATCTATGTCAGCTTTCCCAAGTTGGGGCTCTACTCCTGAGACGAGACCTTCTTTCCCCCTTCTCCTTCCTCCACCTATGCTTAGAGTGTCCGCAGAGCATATGTTCTACCATCTGGGAATTAAGCATGGGAATAGATCTTTGGTACTCAATGGAGCACACTGTTGTTGCTTGCATATTATGCTGGTTTGAATCTATTACGTACGCACAAAAGCCATGTTCTTTTATTCCAATCTTGAGGGTGCAGACTTACTGTGGTTGGGATTTTTTGATTAGTTTGTTTCCATGGATATGTGACCCCACCCATTTAAGGTGGGTCTTAATTAGTTTACTGGAGCTCTTAAGAGAGCTCTGAGCCAACACAGACCCAGATGCTTGGAGATGCAGACAGACAGACACTTGGAGATGCCAAGCTAAGAGATGACACCAAGTTTGCCCTGAAGAAGCTAAGTGAGAATCCACAGACGCTTAAAGAGAAGACCACTGGAATCAGAAGCTGAAAGCAATGCAACTTGGGAGAAAAAGACCAATAGACTCCAGGTGTTCCTGGATGCCATCAGCCTTTCTTCAGCAAAGGTATCCTCTTGTTGATACCTTGACTTTGACGCTTTTATGGCCTTAGAATTGTAAATTTGTGAACTAATAAACTCGCATTGTAAAAGTCAATCCAGTTCTGGTATTTTGCATTCTGGCAGTCTTAGCAAACCAGAACACATGTCACCACTGAATAAAGTATGGCCAGGCTGATCACTATAGTTTCATTCAGTTACCAGTCTGTGGTGAATGGAGCCCCTTTTCTCACACAAGAACCTTGATAGTGGTGACCCATCTCAGGGGGACCAACTCACTGGCACAAGAATATTTCACACAAAAGACCTGCAACAGAAGTCCAAGTCCTATTTGTCAGAGGCATGCTAAGACCAGGGTCTGTGCCATATGTCAAACCAATGAAACACACAGATTATGATTCTAATAACTGAAAAGAAAAGCACTGGTATAGTAAATATATGGATTTGAGTAGACCAGGTTTTGACTCCCAACTCTGTCTACCTACATTATCTTGAGAAAGTTTCTTAATTTCCTTGAGCCTAAACATCCCCATGGAATTTCAATGGGAATGATAATATCTGAAGGGTTGTTAGTAGAATTAAAAGACATATATGAAAATCACCTCCTGGAGTGCTTGGTACTTAGAAGGTACTTAATTTATCAGATTTATTTTTATGAGAGCTTTTGAAACTCAAAGAGAGAGAAAAATTCCAGGACAAAATTCCTGGGGGGATTTGAAAAATTACTTTATTTTCTGAAGACTCGATTTGATGGTCAGAAAACAACCCTAATTACAGCTCCATTAATCGGATCTATTGATAGCTTTCACTTGTAAGAAAAGGAAGGTTCTCTCTTTGGTTTCTCAGAGACAGCCTGAAGGAACTCATTTATACCTTTGGGACACACATATTGAAAAGAACTCATATGTTTGGTCTTAAATATCTACTTTCAAAATTACCCAGACCTGAATTTCCTCCTAAGGTTCTCAAGAAATGCAACATCTTGGGGCAAGGTCACTTTTGTCCATCAAGGGATATAGAAAAAGTTCCTAGAATTTTTCAAGGGCTTACAAAAAGGACCTGGAAAAATTATTGGCTCTAAAAGTCTAAGCTAAAGCACAAAATTAAAATTGATGAATATTTAAATAAATGTCTTAGATAAGTTAAAAAAAAAAGATGATTCAATGTATTTTCATAATGGATGTGAGTTAGCATACTTAAAAGGTAAAATGCCAATGGGCACAATGGACATTTAGAGAAGGATAAAAGGATGCAAACAATGTCATAAGTAAACTTAAGCTAGAGTACAACTGATGATCAAATAGTTCTGAGATTCTTGGGTGATGAGCCAAAATTAGAAACATGATGATTTCTTAGCCTCTCATCTTCTAACAAAAGAAACAACATTAATTAGTCAGAGAAACTTGCTTTCTAAAAATCCCTATCAATAAAGTCAAAGATGAATTTATCATGGAGATTCTTATACAGGGAATATTGAAATACATTGACAAAAAGTGTCAAGATGTTTTCCATGTGGCCTGTCTCTTCCAAATTGAGCCTCATTAAAAAAATAGAGTATCATATTAAAGCATATTTTAATGAAGATGTAATAAAAAGGTGCTGTAATGTCATTTGGGTAGGCAAATTTCTGTTTATATAATCTGATACATACAAAGAGCTTGGAAGATTTAGAAGAATGAATGGTTAAACCATTACTCTTAAATATCAGTCTTGTTCTTCTCAAGCCTCTCAGAGGCACTGAAGAAGGAATAACTTGAGTCTGAGGATCCTGGCTAGTACCTATATTATGCATTCTTGATTGAAAATATCCATGTGCTAAACAACAAATAAGCAAGTAATAAGTAACCTTGCTATGAAAATTAAATGAACCCATTTTTTTGTTTGTTTGTTTGTTTTGTTTTGTTTTACCCAAATGAAGGCAACCCATTTTCTACACATTAGGCATCAAAAATAACTGCAAAGGCAAAGTTTCTCAGGAAAAAATTTTGGATTTGCTTATGTGCTCAAATGAGATGAAAATAAAATCAATATAAACATAGTCAGTAAGGTAACAGAAGGTGCCTCTCTCAATTTCCTCCTCTCCATCCACCTCCACATTCTTTTTTAATTAAATCTAATTTCGCTCAAGCACTAGCACTCAAGATAATTTTTAAATAGCCAAAATTATTATTTCTATTTCATTTAATTAATTAAGACTATTTCCTATTCTACAGACACAGTGTCTCCAAATTTAATTCCATTATTAGGCCTCATAAGTCAAATTCACAACCTCTTACTGGGATTTCATAGATAACAGATTATACAGTATAATATAAAAACTATCTGGAAAATGTGTATCTATTTTAACTGTTTCTATTTTCTTTAAACTCAAGTGTGTTTTGTGATTTTCAAAAGAAAAAGATTCCACAGCAGTTTTTGTTTTGCTTTGCTTTTGTTTTAGAATTGCAAACGCACAATATTTCATCTACTGTAGGGATTAAATAGGCATGTGTGGGCTGGTCTGGAAACTGAATTGTGTCTTGCAACACTGTAACTTTTGGAAAATGAATTGTAAGTCCAAATAGGTATCTTTCAAATGGACTTTTGGGAGAGAAGCATACTGCATAACTTGGGGTCCACTAGCATTTTATTCATTCTTGAGTTTGCTTGCCCATTTATTTAAGAAACATTAACAGGTTTTACCATGTGTCAGACATTGTGTTAGGCTTAGGCATGGGGATAAATGTGGTTCACCTACCACTAATACATTCTTTGAAGAACTCACAGTTGAGGGGAGGGGCACATGTAAAAATTATTAACGTAATTAAACTATGTTCAAAGTACTATGGAAACTGGATGAAATTTCCTTCATGGAATTGGATGAGTGTTCCCAAAGGAAGTTCCATTTGAAGAGAGCTAGCAAGAATCAAAGGGGACTTTCCAGGCAGAAGGGATTCCTGAAGAGTGAAAATCCATGAGCAAGGGATCAGAAATGAGAGCAGTGAGGGGTCCTTACACAGGAAGTGGGAGCTGAAAAGGAAGCAATTTGAAGAGCTCTTAGTCACTTCATTGAAGAGTTAAGAGTTTATGGTCTATGTTGCAGCTCATTCAAATCCACCAAGGGTTTTAGAACAAGGGACTAACAATCAGATCTGTGTTTTGTAAAGATTAATTGTAGCAATGCCACAGTAGAGTGTAGATGCTGCTGAAAAGCACACATGTATGCAATGACTGAAAACTCAGTAATCTTTGATTCTTCATCACAATATTCTTTTCACTTCCAAATGTGCTTTTACTTAGCGCTGAAACCATCCTAACCTTGTAAAGTTTGATTTCACATAGCAAAGACAGATGGATTACCATTGCAAGACTCAAATTGATGTTCTGCCTCTTCACATTAAGAGCATTGACTTCATTGCTATGTCGACTAGTTACAATTTTATTTTTAAATACCCTTCTGCATCTGGGAGAAATCTTAATCCTTTAGCCATGGCTTTAAGAGCCAACAGGCTTCTTTTTACTTTAAATCTCTTCTGCCTTTCCTCAATAAAATGTGGTCCTTCTGGAACGAACGCCTTGGGTTCCTGTTACCATCAACCTCCTCCACACCCACATGTGACCAATGGGGTGGCTGTCCCTTCTTAGTGGACTCCAGACTGAGGCTCTTCTCATTTCTCCCATCTTGTTTTACCAACGCATCCAACTCTACCAATAATTGAACCATGACAGAAAGAAGTCATCAGCATTACACAAGCACAACTCATGGGAAAAGACCCCTTCACCATAGGCTAGAAAATACCACAGGAAAATCGCTACAGGTGACTGAGATGGCACTGCAGCACTGCAAATACGAAGAACAGGAACTAAATGCATGGCCTGAACTTTGCAAGCAACCCTACCCACTTTCAGCACTGGAAAGCCAACCTGGACAATAGATAAAGCCAGAAAGAAAACACATTTCAATGGGCCAGTAGGTCACAGAGACACTACTGAGGGCATCGTTGGTAAACACCAAGTAGGCTTTGGCTAAGGCAGCAAAGCAATCACACACAAACCACTCATTACCACCTGCTGCACATTCCTCACTCTCACCCACCCCTCTGTTTCCCTCAGCCCCCACCCTTTCCCCCAGAGAGCCCAAGATCACACACTGAATAAAACCATGACCGATGAAGGCTCTCAGAGCTTCAGCCATTACTATCCCGGAGCAAAACCCTAAAGGACTTCACTGAAGATTTCTGCCAAGAACACTTTTACATGTAAATCTATGATCTTGTCTGGAAGGGTGCATTGCCATTTGTTCTGCGGCAGATTTTTTCCTTAAGAACTTAATTCTTTCCCACTTACTATCAGGTTTGTATTTTCAATGGTGGTTCAGATTTGCAGTACACATGGCTCCAAAAAAAATATTACAGAGAATCTCCCACCATCTCAAATCCAAACCCCTGTGATTAAGTAATAAAACCACGTAATAGAGTTGAAAACCAAGGGCAGACTGAGTTTCAGCAGCCTTTCACATGTAGAAAGCGTTACAGATTCCCCTTCGTATTATCGCCCTGTGTACTCCTTCTACATACTTCAAACCAAATTCCAGATCTGAAAAACTCACAGTTTATCCCTTATTGCCCTTTAGAGGTCTTCCACCAAGAACAAACCTCCGTTGAGTGGTACGAAGATGTTATTTATTTTAAAATTTTGTCAATGTCTCAGTCTTCCAAGATGTCTAAGGCAAAATCTTTGACAACTCAGTAATGGGCTCTATAGAGAGAACAGATTTCCTGACTTAATACCTGAAGGTCAGGCACTCAGGGAAGATAAAAGTGGGAATTTTATTATTGGGCTCTCTTAGAAGTTGAAATATCCACAGAGAAAGGAAGTATTAAGAAATTTTAAAAGGGGAGTAAGATCTTAACAAGTCTGATGTGGCTTTATGCGTGCTTTCTGGCTTTTTTCTAACATATTAATGCTATGTGCTTTATGTTTTACGAAGCCCAGTTCAATACCAAAATCTATTCTTGCCTTTAATGGTTGGTTTTGAGTTCTAATTAGAATCAGGGGACAGACTTTTTATATTTAATCTGTCTATCTTCTCAGTAATTGAGTAAAGCTCTTGACTGTATGGCAAATACCCCTGCGTATCAATTAATTTGTCTTAGTAGACTCAGCCCACCTATTGTTTTACTTATGAATAGATCAACACTTTACAACTTTTATATCTTAAATACCCAACATGATCTCTTTATTTCCTCTTTTTAGAAAGAGATGAAATGATGCTATCTTGGAAGAGGAAATGATGCTATCTTGGTAGACTGAAAGAAAAGTGTAACCTAAAGTAAAATATGATGGAACCAGAAATTGTTTGGAGATGATCTTTTAATTGAAATAAATTGAAATAGAATGATACAAGGGGGTCTGGGCTTCCTATTTCCAGCTGATATTTAAACCTTAATATCTAAGGATTCCAGAGTAACATTATCTCCCCTTCTATTTGGAGACTTATAAAAGAAATGCAGTCCAAACTTTTTTTTTTTTTTAGTGAGAACATATTACATGTTCATCCTCTAGAGGAAGGGATACTTCTTCAAGACATTTATCTATCTATCTATTTATCATTTGAATCAGAACAAAATTCACCAAGGATAACCTATGGTTTTGCATTCACAATAGAGTGTTTATTATTAAAAATCTACCTCTGAGGGCCTCTCATCTAGGAAACTTACCAAACACTAGTGGAAACAGAAACGGGGGAGGGGCGACGAGGGAGGATGGATAATGAGAGAGGGAGTGGAGTTGCACAAAGAGCTCTTATTAATTTCATCTATGTTTTAAGCCCGGAAACCCACGCTAACAGCTTGCTCTATTTTTTATTCTTTTAAAAATAAAAAAAGGGACATTGTTTCTTAGTTTGAGAACACGCGCGTGCGAGCGCGCATATGCACACGCACATACACACACTGCACCAGAACGGAATCCTGCAATCCCTCTTGCCCTCAGCAACCCCCCTTATCGCAGGCATCTGTGCCCGCAGCCTCCGAGCGCCACCGAGGCCCCGTCCGACCCTCCCGCGGTGGCTGGGGCGCACACCCCCGCGGCGGCGGCACCTACCCGGCTCCGAGCGCACGGACGGACGCGGGACCGCGGTCGCTCTGAAGAAAAAGGCTCCAGGGCAAGACGAAATAAACGGAAAAGAAAAACAGAAGGCTCCTTTACTTCCCGCAACAAGGGGAAGTCTAGAGCCCCACTCACTTGGCTGCTTGCAGCTGTGGTTTCAGAGGAAACAGAGGAGGGTGAAAGAGGTGCGGCGGAAAGTTGTGTGTCCTCCCCCAGCCTCCCACGCCTCGCTCCTCTCCTCTCGCCACCGCGGCTTTGACAGCTCCCCTCGCCTCCGAGCCCCTCTGGAGCGCCGCTTGTTTCCAGTCGGATCTGGGTTGAGTCGCCACATGCACTTGAGAAATTCTAGCAGTTGCGCCGAGTCTCGGAAGTTAGAAGGAGTGATTGTGTGTGAATGTGTAAATATACAGTACAAGAGACTGGAACAACTGAGTGGGGCCAGCCCTCAGACGCGGCCCGGGGTTTCAGATTTCATTTGGCAACTGGCAGCTTCAGAAGACGTGAGCCGCACTACTGGGGAGCCTGCAAGATCCCTGCCCTCGCCCAGCGCCTCACTTCTGGGTTATCTTGGAGAGCCGAGCGACAACATCGGGCGCTGGGCTCCTCGCGTTAACTGTTTGCTCCCGGGACAGTTTGCATCCAGCCCTGCCTCTGGCCCTCAGCAGCTGACATCGTTCAGTACATCCCATATGTATCACAGATCCGTGGTGATCACAGATCTGAGGCTTTGGGCACGAGAAGGATGACGAATACATTGCCCTGTCTTCAAGGAACTCAGCATTTCATTGGCCAAACCATACACTCCGATTTTACTTGCTTCCGCCAACTCTCTTTCTCTGTAAAATGTTATTTATCCAATCAGAATTGCCTGGGTCATTAAACTCTTATTCCTAGAAATGCATATTTAGATGGAAGGCTTCTAGTTAAATCCTCAGGAAAAGTCTAAGTATAATTATTTCCTTGTCATGGGTTAAGAGCTCTCAGAATTACACAACATGAAAGAAAGATGACAGAAGGGTAAGCATTTTGCTGATACAGCTCTCCCCTCTCCCTACTATCACCAACAAGAAGTTTATTTTCAAATCTAGATCTTACATTGTTGGTTACCTGGGATATCAACTAAAATTATTTCAAAAAAGCCTTATAAAGATCTTTGCTTTAGATGATTTGGACATTGTCACCAGATTTCTTTAACATACAAAATAAGAGTGTCCTCAGTAGGGATCCCCAAGGATATGCAAGGAGAAAATGTATTCAGATTAGAACATCAAATTAAGAAGCTTAGTGGACACTGTTGTGTTTTTCCTCCACTTATTGTCTTTCTCCAGTTTCTTGACACCCTTCTTCCTGATGATCTGCCCTATCCCAGAGCTCGACTAGAAAATTGATTTTCAGCTGGAGAATTCTCCTCACTTTAATGAATCAAATGAAATTCTGCATGGGAAAAAAACTCTTTGGGCATTTCCTTTTTAAAAACTGTGTATAGAATTGTTAGCTGGAAGCAATGTGGCTTATGTTTTAATTCGTGAACATCATGGAAATGAATGACCTTCATGGACTCATCTAGATTTTCGTGCTCCCAGTTGCACCCTGGCAGGTGAATGCTGATAGGCAGTTTTAGATGAAAGCTGGGAAATAATGAAATTAATCAAAATGAAATCTGCATGCACTTATAGACTAAAAAGCCTCAGGAAGACAAAGGTCAAAACTTAGGATTCAAGATCGTGACATTTTAAAAAGACAAAGAAGCTATCCTGTTGGTAACTTATTTCAGGATCTAGCAATTATTACCACAAGCAGTTTAGACTCAAGATGATGCAAAATTGATCTCAGAGTGGTTACTGACTTAGAGGTGTATCTTAATCTTTTGGACTAGAGGTTAAGAGACACCCTTCTACCCAGGGCCTTTTCCTTTTACATTTCACAGCTTCTGTCTCCACTGTTTCCACTTGAATTCACTTTGTTGATGTGTGTTATATATATGATTATCTTAAGGCAGAAAATACAACTGATGGATAGGAAAGTTGTCACTTGGGATTTGAGGCAGTAGGAAGGGGGGTTATATTTACACATGCCCCTCTCTGACTTCTCCCTGGAGTGAGAAGGACCACTATTCCTTTCTGAGAAGCCCTTTAGGGCACTAGGAAATGCTTGGTTGTTCACTGGACCCAGACTATGTTGCTCCTCTTTTATTTGTGGATTAATTGAGAACAGGAGACATACCTCAAGTAGGTTTTAACCAATTTAGAGGAGCTACTAAGCCCTTAAACAAGAGACTTGAAGTCCAGTTCTAACCTGAGGAGGATGCTGATGTGATTGATACCGACTCCGGAGAAAGCAGCGCCTGTCATTTAGTCCCCAGAGTCTCTGGGGCAAACCTGCCCAAGGGATCACTGTAAGCTTTATTTCACCAACCTCAATGTTGAGTTAAAGGCATGCTTCAGATGAACTCTACAAAACACAGAATGACTCAAGGGTGAGGGTTAACTTGCCAGGATCCCCAGTCCATAGCCCTCAGAAGAAGAGCCTAGCTAAGTCCAGTATAAAAAGCAGGAAGATTCCAGGGCCCTAAATATTTACATTGGGATGTGTAACACCTTCAAGACCAGAAGAATTCCAAGGTCCAAGAAATGAAATAGGAGGAGGAGAAGGGGGAATAGGAAGAGAAAAGGGAGGAGGAAGAAGAAAGAAAGAACGTAATGGCCTCACTACACTTGAACAAAGTGTTTGAGTGTCAGTTTTGCCAGAGTCAAGGACAGGAAAAGCAGCCACAGACAAAGTTCTCTGTATATTGTTTCTGTCAGACCATTCTTTGACTGGAATATAGTTACGGAAACCTCAGCAAAAGTTTGTACAATCTTTTTGTTTGTACAATATTTCAAGTATGTGAGTCGTATGTTACTATTAAAGAAGTACAGATTAAAAACATGTTTTAATTTACTTTACAATTTAAAAATTGCCAAGTTTTCCACCAAATTCCTTGCCAGATTTTTTGAAGACTTTTGCATAGAGTAATGCATTGTCATATTACTCCATTGTCCATTAATATCAGATACTGGAGCACTTTAATTATGTTTTCTTTTTGGAAAACATAAATTCCAAAGAGGGCAAAAAACATAGCAACAAAACAGAATAGTCAAGAATTGCCAAAATCCTAACATTTCCTACAGGCTTTCACCAACAATGCAGAATTTGTAATGGTACTGGAATATGCCAAGATCTGACTTCTGGATTAAGATAAAAGGCATGATTGTTTCTAAACATGTTTTTGTTTTTTTCTTTTTATTTCCTGATGGAAGTTCCATTTTGAAATAAGCCTAGCTTGTCTTATCTAAATAAAGTGGAAAGAAATAGAGGGAAATTTTTTGCTCCCCCATCCACTCCCCACCCCCACCCTTCTATCCCCCCAACCTCCCCCCACACCAGACACTTAGACCCTTTGGATCAAATGATTCAGGGAAAGGGGATGCGCTACTACTGATAAAATGGCAGGGACAAAAAATCAATCCAGCTAAATCCCTTCAACAAAGATAATCATGGAAACAAAGAGATAAAGACAATAGGGCTACTACCTCTGTGGATTTCATCCTGCCTCTGCAATTCTGTTGCAGGCTTGCTATCAGTCAAGGGTTTTAAAAATGAAGCATTTTATGTGCCCCATTTAGATACTGAGTGGAGCACGGTATTTACATATTGGCTTGACTTATTTTGGGGGGCAGACCAAGTCATATTCCATTGTTACCCCAGACCTCTGGAGAAGAAGGTGCAAAAGTTCCATAATTAAATTTATTTTCAAAACTAATATGGTTTTTGCCTAATAAAATTAATACATGCTTAATTCATGAAACTTGGAAGCTACAGAAAAGTGAAAAGCAAGAAATTAAAAAATTGCTCATAATCTCATCATTTGGGATTGAGACATTTTAAATATGTCTAATTGTTTTTCATCTCTGAGTGTGTGCCTATCATGTAAAAAAAGGTCTGGATACTATTACTAACCAAAGCAAAGTCCTTTTTGTCTGGGCACCCAACTCAAACCTCAGTTTCCCATTAAAATGGCTTTCTTTGATGCTGTATAAACCTAAACTCAAGAGTTTCCCTAGATTCTGCTAAAGAACTAAACTCTCCCTTCCAAGTTAGGCAGATTTCCCCAAGTCAGTTCCCATAAAAATCTCCTACTTTATACATTCAGTGGCCATTTGTAAATCTTCCTTTTGCTCTTCTAGAGTTTCCTTGTGCTTGCTGACTTGCAATTTCTCCAAGACGGCTTCTGTTTTCCCTTTCACCATATTTCAGCTCACCACATCCTGTCTCCTTTCTCTAATCACCAATGAGTACATGACAACACACACGTGCACACACACATCACATGCACACCCATAAAATGAAATCTCTCCAGACACTCAAATTCCCACTTGTGGACTCAACCTTAACTGTAAAACCAAAGTGAAACTTAACGTATTTTTAAAAACTAATTCCATTTGAGTACCTGAACAATTTTAAAATGGAATTGTTTTCAATTTGCATACATTTTGTAGATTTCAAGCTCACCCTCATGTTGGAATCTTCTCATTAAGTTTAAATTTTGTAGAAAATTAAATATGTGAAGGAAACAATATTATTCTGTTCCTTAGAATTATCTACTTATATCTAAGTTAAATGAGTGACTTTTAACAGTTTTCCGTCATATAAGCTAGTAGATAGCAAATTCTCAGTAAGCTCTTGACATCAATAACTCATGTGTCTAATTGAAGTGCCGTGTATACTTCAAGCTTTATCATGTTTACGTGATCTGCTCATTTCTTCCTATTTTCATCATATTCCAAGCTCTTTAAATAATAGATACACTTTTTTCCTCCTTTTCCATTTTCTTCCCCTTTGCATTGCCTACTTTATCTAGTTTCAGGTAATTTGAAACAAAGAAAAGGAAGAAGGTTTACCTCAAGACAGATTCTGATACCAATGTTAGAAAGTTTGAACTGTATCTCAGTTAACTAGAGAGCCTTGTGGCCAAGGCCATTGCTTTAATTCACCTAAAACCAATTAGATTATCACAGAGAAAAAAATGTTCTATCATTACAGAGTGCAGGCATAACCATCAACTGAGTATGCTATCTTGCATGAAAACAGAAAATATAAATGAACCAATATAATCCATTCAAATACAATAATGATGACTATTACAATAACAGTAGAAAATAGGAATATGCCTTATAATTTTTTAAGTGCCTTCCCATATATGCTGTTTCTTCATTGCAGCAACCCTATAAGAAACTATTATTGTTCATATTTTACAGAGAGAAACAGTGTATGACTTTCTCACAATCACTCAAGCTAATAAATAATAGAGAAGAGACTTGAATCCAGGCTATTTGAGTCCAAATTCTGAATTCTTCATGTCCTTTATGGACAGCAAAATTTCCCTATCCTTGGCCAATAGCTTGACAATAATTATCATTACAATCTTTTGTGAGGAGTGAGATTGTTGTCCTTCTACATGCCAATTTTAGGTTCCATTTTAGGTATTAATTTTAATGTCCTATCCTACCAAAATTTAAGTTTCCAACAAATAGCAAAATTAACTGCTCTTCCTCTTTCTCTCCATGGTCACCATCTGTTGGAAGTACTAATGAGCAGTGAATTGGACAAAAACCAGATGGAAATATCAGGAAGAAAGGCAAGTAGTTTAGATAATTCACAAACTTAAAAATTAGTCCCTGAAAAATGAGAATCAGTTTTAAGATCTTAAGTGAAATTGAAGAGTAATTGAAATTAAAGCTTATTTGTTAAGACATTGAGAAGACAGGTACAGGCTGATTAGGTAAGGAATATTGTTGAGATAACTAATGTTTTTATATTTGAAAAATTACCTCACATAAACTCCCTGAGAAATCAACAAAAATAATATGATTTTTGAAAGCCTTTCAAAATAAACTAAGAAGATGTTCTAAGAAGAGAATACCAAAGGGCAGTTCAAGAGGTGAGCTATTAGACAAAAATAACAATACTACACAGTTATTATCCTCTCCATTCCTTTTCTTTTCTTTTCTCAAGTTAATGCTGAAAGTTTGAAAATGATAGCAAGCGAGATTTGTGAAGGCTTACTTTGCAGTAGTGGAATGGTTAGTCTGGAAAATTTGTAAGAATAACCAGGAGTTAAGGCTGAGAAGGACAAATGGTAGGGTTTCTAAATACTGAGCAATCTGTCGTAGATTACCTCCACAGAAAATTTTCTACCATGTGTGCTTTATTCAAGAATGGAGAGACCAGTAAAAGGCTTCTAGATAGCTATGGTGGGATACAGGCCTACAAAATGGTAAGCAAACACCAGCACTTCCGGCCTGAATGAAACCTGATGGATTTTCAAGGAAGAAGGATACTTTTGAATGAGATATTCAAATGTCCTCTGACTCAAACTTGGCGGAAATGATTCCAAGTTCCTCAAGAAAGGAGACTGCAGAAACAAAACAAACAAATCAAAAACAAGAAAACAGAGCAAGGCCACCTTTTGGGGGAGTCCAATAAAATAATTTTAAGAGTAGTGTGGAGAGAGCACCACCCACCTCAATGGGAGCTTTACCATTTGTAGAAATGACAGAGACAGAGAAATC
>PVKY010008550.1:0-13931 GCA_004027775.1 Bradypus variegatus
AGTAGCATTCAAAACGTGCTCTCAACAGAGGCCATATATAATAAAACAAACCCCAGAGTGGGGTAGGATAAAAATGGAAGATTTGGAAGAAAAGTCTTGGAAGTGAGTCACACAGGCATGATGGAGGCTGGAGCAAGTCGGCCAAATGTTACTTGTGGAAGTACTTGAGAAAAAGAATTTGAAGCTTCATTAAAATGTTTAGCAAAAAGAAGGTAATAAAAAGAACTGAAGGGGGTGGAAGGAAATGAGGAGTGAGCTGCTAATGGGTAGGGGTTTCTTTTGGGGGGCAATGAAAATATTCCTGGAATTAGAGAGAGGTGATGGTTGCACACATTTGGGGATTGACTATAAACTACTGAATTGTAGACTTCAGAAGGGTGCATTTTATGTTATGTGGATGATATCGCAATTTAAAAAGAACTAAAAGGGAAACGGAAGAAGAGGAATTCATGTGAATGTGTTTCTTCATGAGATAAGATAAATGAGCATACATCATGAATGCAATACATACGTTTAATAACTCCCTACTTAGAAAGTACAGAGGACAAGGTTTCCCTTAGCTAGTTAATTCCACTGGTTAGGACGCCATGCTAACAGAGTGAAGCCTGTCGTTTGTTCCCTGTCTAGAACAGTCAGTTTTGCTCCTCTTTTTCAGTCACAGATTGCCCTGCTCATGATTAGCCATGTTATAAACTCATGCAACTGTTATAAGGGTATCCAAGTGAGAAAATACAGGTACTCAGTGCAAATTCATCCATGATTATGGGAAAAACAACGCATGCCCCACCGAGAGCAGACCAACGGGATCATTTTTCACACAGACAATACAGAATCAATATTTTAGTTATACCATAGTGGAATCTCATAAGTTCCTCAAAATATCCAGGGGAAAGCTCTAGACAGCTATGAGGGGAAAAAAATTCCTCGAAAAATATTTCTGTGAATGGGCATGCCCATGCAGCTACGTGAGAATAGTAAGTGAAGGACTGACGGACGCCCCGGTGCATTATTTGTGCCGTAAAGAAAGTACATTGAAAAGCACCATGAACAGCTCATTTCAAGTCACCTATAAGTAGTAACTGCCAAACTAAATTTAATGTGAAATAATCATCTAGGGGAAAAACCAAGATTATTATTTTTGATTCGGTGAAAATCCTGAACATAGTTCCAATATAACAGAAAACTTCTTTCCCAGGGCTTCTCTAACAGGCCTGGAAGAGATGTTTTAAGATGCTGCCTCTGTATTTATCTTGAGTAGGGATAAAGTAATTGTGTTGCCTTCCAAAGTTGACTGGCGCCACTCAAAGGTGGGCAGCACATTTTACTCTCCTTTGTATCTAAGGCATTGAATAAATCATTAAGCTTGTAGGAAGTATTCAATAGAAGTTTGAGAATTACTGAAACGAATTTCATGGAAAACAAACAACAATAACAAAAAAAAACACACTATTTCAAAGTCTTTTCTATAGCATCTTCAGAGAGATTCAAGAATTGAAAGAACTTCTTTCAAATCAGCCACCGAGCTTTCATTCATTTCATTACACTGTTTAGCTGTCACTATCTTTTCACTTTATCTGGAGAGATACTTGTGTTATAATAGCTCTCACAATTTTGGTTACTTTCAAACTTTTATGTTATGCATGATTGTTCTGTAAATCCATAACTTCTCTAATTAAAATTAAAAAAAAAAGCTTTATGGAAACTGCTGGCAAGCAAATACTACCCTATAGTTAGGAGATTCAAGATTTTGAGTGCTTTTTGGCATGGAAGAATCATTTCCTTTATCCAAGGCTGGTCAAGTTTCCAAGGACTGATACAATGTAGGACAATTGATCTTGGCCCCGCCGGGGATTCCATTTATCCTTGAGGGCCAAAGCCAGAACCCAGTTTTGTTTTGGTCCATTATGTTAATCAGTCTTGTCATTCCTGATTAGCCTGAGTGCCCTCAGACACTGATTTAAAGTGAGCAGCCACCTGGCTCCACTTTCTCACTTCTATCAACAAATCTTGTTCTTATCCTCTTTTTAATTTCCATGGAGCCCTGAACATTGTCTAAGCACTCAGGAACTAGATTGTATTTCTCTGATCTAATTTATCCTCAAATTACAGGGTAGTGGAAGGGCTGAAACCATGCCCATCTCTCGACCCTCTTGCTGGCCATTTCTACTGTAAGGTACGTTCTGTCGTTCCCAGCCAGGGCTCATCCATGTCTCGAGCAGAAATCGTGAAAAATGGTGGCGGGAGCACAGAGGGAGATAATGTATCTTCTGATCTCTGAGTTCCAGCTACTCAAGCACACCATATTGTATGACACATCACATACCCTAAGGATGTAAAAACCATATAGTTGCTAAATCTGTGATGAGAAATTCATCAATTCACATTGAAATGAATTCTGAGACAACAGATTCTTTGCAGACAAAGACCATGAAATGTTTCTGAAATTTGATTTTATTAGCTAAAGGAACCGAGTTATTGATCAATGTTTATACTCTTTTGACCCTGACACCAGAAGAAAAAGGAAATCAATCATGTTTGATTATTGTTGTTTTAAACATCTTTTCTCTGGCCTTTTTTCTGCCCAGTTTTCAAAGCCTTTGGAAGGCTAGCCAGGCCCAACGTATCTCTCCCCTACTCAACTGACCTCTCGCACTGCGGCCATGCTAGTGTTTTCACTGTCCCATAACCATAGACACATGTCCTGTGTCTGGACAACTTTGATGTTTGGCTGCCCTCCTCTGAAACATTCTCCCTTCTTCTCATCCATCTAACTGCCATCTCATGTTCAAGGGCCAGTCTCAGTCTCACCTCATTCATGGTGTTCCCTGACTCCTCCATCTTCCTTGGCTTTCACTCTTCCAAGTTCCTAAAGCAATTAAACTAGACTTCCCTTAACTTAGCACTTCACTGTAAACTGCTTGGTAGTAGAATCACCTTCCCAATTAGACTGTAAGCTCCTAGAGAGCAGGGCTCTAGAGAAAATTCTACTGTATCCCTCAGAGAACCTAGCCCAGTGCTAAATGGATAGTTAAATCTTTCAAATCATTTTAGAGCTGGAAGGGACCTTGGAGATCACTTAGTCCTATCCCTTCATTTTGCATGAGTCCCACAATTTACTGACTATTCTGTTTGCAAATAAATTATCATTATTCATAATTAATTTGTATCTACTGGGGCAACCAAATGGTGGATTTAATAAGTACAGGTTGCAAAGAACAGCAGGTCAGGCAAACACTTAAATGACATTCTGTTATGTGAGACACAGGAAACAAACCTACCTGCAGCTCCAGCTGAGCAGGCAGCATTAGAGGAGAGAAAAATAGTTACATTACCAATTGGATTGGAAGACTTCCCTTCAGTTGGTCATTACCAATCTGGAGAGAAAAGATGAAAAAATACATAGCCCTACTTTTTAGAATGGGTGAGAGGGAGAAAAAAAAAAAAAGCTCCACTAAGACTGATCTTCAAAAGCCACATGTACACGGCTCTTGATTTGACACAAGGGCACCCTGTACTGAAACCAGCAGCCCAGCTCATTCAAGAACACAATACTAGGTTGTGCTAGTGCCTCCACGATGTCACTACACATGTGGGCTTCAGCTTGCCCTTAAAAAAACAAAATCAAATCTGGTAAGCATTTCTCTGGACTTGTTTAGAATGGTTAAAGCAGAAAAGACAGTAACTGGGCAAGAGACAAATGCAGATTGGGAAATAAAGTAGAATGATGGATGGGAAGGCATTCATTAACAGCTTTTTGCCTTTCTTGGTCTATACTTAAATATGGTTACATATCCTTTTTAATGTATATTCATTTCCCTTGGAAACTGATTGTATGTGTTTCAATTCCAGGATTCCAGGATCCTCATAAAGGCTGTTTAGTGTTAGAATTCTTATGAGTCCTTCAAAGCTATTGTATGGCTATGAATGTTTAAATATATTTTTACATGAAGGTATGGACTAGACTCTTTTTCAAGGTCCCTTATAGCCTGTTGGCAAATAATGGAAGCGAAAACAATCATCCATCTAGAAATTGTGAAGGCTGGGAAATTATACAGTCTCTTTCACTTGCACATAATGGGCTAGTGAAAGTCTTTATGCTCCAGCTGCCACGTACATAGGCTTACTGTCAGTACAGGCACTCATCCCACAAAACCATATCTTCCCACGTGCAGCCCCTGCCATTCCTAACCCAGATTCAAGTTCTGTCTGTAAAATAATAAGAGAAATGCACGTGAACTGGGAGTCCTGGGAGCCTGCAGCAGCAGCCTAAAGCCAAGACATGGGGTACAAAATGAGGTGTTCACCCAGCTCCCAAACGTAGAGCTTGACTTCAAGACTTCCCTGGGTATATGGTTGTATCTGACATATCCCCTTGGACACAGGCCCTTTGCACTGACAAATCATGACACTGCCCAGTCTCCCCTTGGCAACTGTAGATGACCAAATTTAGTCACCCAAAATGCACTCGAGAGCTACGACGTTACTGGCACAGAATAGCCTGACTTAAGGGATCAGTAACTATCATAACTAAAAGTACTAGTTTCTCCAGTTCCAGTCTGCAAGCTTAGGAAGCCAGATTGCTAACCTACTTATACTAGTGCAGGAGCTGCCAAAATCCAGGCATCCTGTGTTATTGCTAAATGGACCACATCTGGGACCAACCATCCCTGTCTGCCATAGACACAAAGACACTGAAAAATAGTTAACACTTTCTTCCAAAGTAAGGGGATCGAGCACGTGACAGGCTAGAGGCAGGATTTCAGAGTGGATGGTGAACAGATTGGAAAACACAGCACCTACAAAGCTGGCTGGCGGGAGAGAGACGATGGGAAAGGGGCAGGCTCCCCACTTACTCGGATGCGTTTCGCTCTGCGCATGTCGTCGGCTGTCAGGGAGCTCTGGGTGGGTACCACGCTCTCTTCATGCTGCGGCTGCAGCTCCAAGGTGTGGGTTTGCGGTTCATGTTCCAGAGAAGCCTGGGTTTCCTGGGGCAGCGGAGGGGCGGGGAGCGCAGCCTGCTCCGGCTGGTCCAGCCCATTCAGTGCAGCTGGCTCTGCCTCATCAAACTGCTCCTTGCTGGGAAAATGTAGCAAGTCCTGGAATTGGGAATCACATAACCAGCAATTACTTCCCCACCTAATACAGAGATTCATTCCTGAAGGACTATCAGGTAAGATTTAGATTTGTTTTTAAATCACTAAGTTCAGAAGTCTCAGGAAAAAGAAAAATTCTCCTTCTGGGAGAGTTAATTAGATAAATATGCACTGAATGAAAAATGATGAGCTGTTCCGACCAGTTCATGAGGAAAAGGCTGTGGCACAATGCTTCTGGAATATCATAATTTTTATTTGTTTAAAGAAATTCAATATACAGCTTCCCTCTAATATTTCTGTTCAATTTCAAATCTTTAAGGCAACAAAGTTGGACTTCTGTTGTAAGTAAAATTTGAAAATACATTTTTTGCCTTTCTTTATACACGCTCTAATTAACAGGCAGCAGAGCCCTAAACTGACAGGACTTTTCGGTTATACTTAAATATAGTAATAGTTCCTTTCTATCCTCTAAGTGAGTGTTGCAAAGCAGTTCTTTCCCGCTTGCCAGGTACCTGTGTCCCATCGTCACACTTGTCTCCATTTTCACTGGTTATTTCCAAGCGGATAAATTTTGGGGGACGCCCTGGCCGTCGACCAGGGCCAAATCGCCTCTTGCCTCGTCCCCTTCCTCTGCCTCTTGTTCTGGGGACAAGAGAGTGGGTTACAAACAGTCATAGTTTTCACATGATTTCTACCTCATACTCTGTAATAAGTTATTTCCCTAAGTGATCCTAAGTGACCTCATATAGCTTGATTTCCCCTAACTTTATTATTTGCCCTGATTCTTTCCTCTAATGAAAACCATTGTTTAGCTACTATACGCTTTCTAAATTTCTCATCTTTGCCCTCTATATAGCTCAAAGTGATGTCTTAAAGTATTGAGAAGCAAAGAGCTAGAAAAATTCACAGCAGCAACAACATTTTACTCCTGAAAGTGCTGAAAGCACGAACACATCAGACAAGATTCAGCGCTTCCCCTCTCTTTTCCTTACCTCACCTCCTATTCCTTACAAGAAATGTGGTTATAGTCAAAAGAACTTTCATCTTATACTATCAGCTTCTGGAAGGTCAGAACAAAATTTCTACTTCAACTGTCCCAGAAAATGCCCAGTAAACTCCAAATACATTTATTCCCTTTAAAAGGGTTTTCTATCACACAAAATTCCTTAATAAAAGGGACTCAGAAAGTATGCCATGAAAACCTCTTTTAGAAGATATGTGCATGCGTGTTTGTAATTAATCAGATCATGCTATATTCTTTCACTCATCCATTTAACAATTTAACAAAAAGTATAATTTTTTTTTCCAGGAACTGCTAAGAAATTTCTTTTTTATGGAAATTTCTTATCTAAGCAAATGCAGTAAATAGCATAATGAGCTTCATGTACCCATTACCCAATGTTGATGCTCAATCTTGTTCCCTCTATATCCCCACAATTTGCCCATCTGCATACCCATTAGAAATCCATAAAGATTTCGGTATGTATCTCCAAGACATAAGGACTCTCTTTTTATAAAATATAACCACAATACCATTATCACATCTTAGAAAAAAGTTATATGAGATGGGTAAAAACTATCAGGGTTAGTAGGAGCAGAAGACACATAAACCAAAAACTACAATAGAACATTAAAAAGTGCTATAATAGAGTTGTGAACAGAGTTTAGGGGTATCCTAAACAGGAGGGAGTGACAACTTAATTTTGTTATCCAACCCACCTTGGTCATATCCAAGACCTCGTCATCATCAATAAATGCAGCCCCAATTCCCTGTATCCCTCCACCCCCATCTCCCAACTTTCTAGCCTACTCCCTTTATCCCTCTGTTTTGGCATCCCTTCAAGCTCCCTAGCACCTCCAATCCCATCACTCTGTCACTATTCACAGCTCTTCACCCCCTTGATGTTTCCTCTCTCCTCCTTCTTAGACCCCGTGGCCAATCATTACAGTCACTCCCTGGTACGCTCCCTCCGCTCCCATCCCCACCATTGCTTCCTTGTTCTTGCTCTGTTGTATGCACTTGGCGAAACCACAACCCGCCTGACCCAGTTCTCTGCGCCCACTGCCCCGCGCCTGTGTGGCTGAACGCAGCTGGAGGACACCATCAGCAATGCTGGTGGTCTCCGGTTTGTTCCACGCCTGTGAGCCCCAGCGGGCTCTTCGTGCTGCAGACAAACATCCTTTCCAGGATGCCATTTCACATCATCTCCTCTCTTCTCCAATCCCATAGATGTCAACCACCCCACATAGGTCCTATCAGTGCTGTCCGATTCCAAAGCACCCTCACTCCTCCCCTGGACTGTTGCAGTAGCTTCTGGCTGGACTCCCTGATTCTGCTCTGGCTCCAATACAAGCTGAAGTGATGCTTTTATTTTTATCCAGAGTGATCTTTTAAAAGCATAATTGACATGACAATACTCTCTGATCTTAAGACTTCCCTGTACATGTACAATAAAATCCAAATGTCTTACTATTATCTGGAAGGCCCTACTTGATCTGGCTCCGGCCTACCCCATCCGGTACGACTCTCTCCTCACCTACCTTTTCTATATCGTGGAATTAAACATATGACTTATTTTGGTAAAGGAACACCACTGCTGAAAAAAGTCTGAAAATCACAGATGCAGATTATTTCAAAGGTGTACGTGCTCTCAAAAACCCTTATTTCAGAATCCTTAGTTAAGGAAGACTCAACTAAGGTGAAAGGATCTCCCATTGCTGGGTATTAGTTATGCTGGAAAAGAGATAAATAGTAAATGAGCAACATGGAAAAAGAAAAGGAAATGACGAATTAGGTATTTCCCTCAGCAGCCTACCTGCTCACCTGTCCAGACACACACACACAGAAACACTCATCAGTTTACAACACAGAAAAGACTCGGGGCCTTTAAAAATTAAGTACGTGAGCCCTTCCCCTCTTATATACCTGCTAAACACATCTAGTTTCTCATCATGCGAATTGAGATGCTGTTGCAATTGCTCAGAGCTTATGAATCGCCGGTTGCATTCATAGCAGGGCCAGTTCTTCTCCTGCTCTCGAAGAACTGCAGCCACAGGAGAGAAAGCAGAAAGTCTGATGACAGCAGATACCAGTGACACCCAAATGCCCAGTGGCCCCACCATTCCCATCTTGCTGCAGCTCAAAGAGCCCCTCACGCTGGTAGAGCACACAGCGCTGCCGTCTGCGTCACTGTGCTGTCATAAAATCAAAGGCTTCAAGTTGGACAGAGAGGTGGTTTTTAGGATCTTTTATCTGACATATTCATGCAAGACATAAGGGGAACAAACGCCTTCCCACCACCCTCTCACCAGTGCACACGCTGTGCACATACACACATAGTCTCACCACAGTGGAAAGACAAAGAGTGCTATGCTGCAAATCTACGTCCAAATAATCCAGGGGTTCAGACCCAAGTTTCATAATCTGATGGGTATATTTTATCACAAATAACTTAAAAATCAATACCCAATATAATCACTTTGGCAAAATGTTCAGAAGTATCTACTAAAGTCAAATACACGCATACCCTACGACCCAACCCTAGATGTAGAGCAACTAATATGCAGACGTAGGCTCACTAAAAGGATGTTCACAATGGCACTCTCCACGATGGCCAAATGCTGGAAACAACGCAAATTTGGATTTTAACCTAAATTTCCAACTACTGTAAAATGGATACATTATGTCATCTTCATACAATGGAATACCAAACATCAATGAGGGGGGATAAATTCCAGTCAAGCACAACAATATGGGTAAGTCTCACAAACATAATTTTGGATGAAAATGACACATTCAAAGAGTGGACACATCCTATAGTTGCATTTATGTAAGGTTCTGGAACAGGCGTATCTGCTGTGTGGTATTGGATGTCAGGAGATCGGTCACCCTTGGGGCAGGTAGAGATTGGAAGAGGGTACCGGGGGCTTCTGGACCGTCAGCCTTGTTCTGATTATGTGGGTACAGCTTACACGGGTGTGTCTGCTTTGTGACATTTGTTGAGTTGTACGTTTGGAATCCGTGCCCTTTTCGGCGTGTAGGCTATACTTGAATGACATTTACATTAAAAACAAAGTCAATGCTGCTTTGCTAAGTCCTCAGAGGTGATTAAATCTCGATAGGGACCAGCCTCTGATCTAGGTTCTAATCTAATTTTGGAGGTTTTCATTATATTAAATAACTATTTTCCAGTACCCATGAAAGCAGTGTAAATATATTGTTGTAATTTGATCTTAGAATTAGAGAGAAACTACTGGAAGATATTGAGATAGAAAAATGGGAGGATGTATCAAGATACAGTACTTACAATTTAGAATTCATATAGAAAATGTAAACTATACAAGTCCACCCACCTTTCCTTTCTTCCTCAGAAATGTCATGAATCTTCTGATTCACAAACTCTGCATAAGAGGCTGCATACCACACCTGCAAGAACCAAGCACAGTGTCAGGAACCAAGGGCTGACCCCAGATGTTCTTTGCATGCTTAAACTATTTCTCCTGCTTACACACAACAATGCAGGCTTTTCACAGGAAAAAACAAAAAACAAAAAACAAAAATGATCACACGGTGAGCCTACCCCTTTAACACCTGTCTCTGGCAGGTCACCCATCAGGAAGTTCGCTTGCCAAGGCACTGAGTGCTTTCTTTTGTCTTTTTAAAAAGTTGTTTTTTCTTTTAGAACAATTTCACAGGAGATTATAACCATAGCCTCTTCACTAAATAAAACACAGACTCTTCTGATTTTTTTAATCTGTACTTAAAACACAGGTTTTTACATATTTTCCATCATAGGAGTGTCCGCCACCAACGTGTCGCCAATGCAGCTCTCACTGTTTCAGGTGCCACCGCCATCTCTCGGAGCGAGGGCCTCCTCCCTCGACTTTGCTGGCTGCTTCTGCTCCGTCTCCTGGGGCTGCCTCTTCTTCCTCTCCCCAGCTTCTAAACACTGGCGTTCCTCAAGGCTTGGTTCAGGGCCCTCTTATTTCCCCCCTAAGGAGATCACGTCTGTTCCCAAGCAACTCTGTGCTAATAATGCTCCCTGAATTAGTGTCTCCCTCCCAGACCCTCCTCTGCATCCCCTCTCGTCATCCTACTTACTGCCCACCTAGTATTTTGCATTTTCCACAAACAGCTCAATCTAGTGAACTCGAGATGCTTCCCCACCCCACCCCAGTAACACCCTTTCACCTCGTTACTCAGACCTGAAACTTAAATGGTATCTGATTTCCACTTTTCTCCTGCAGACCTTTAGCATGAACTGTTGATACGACACCCTAATACACCTCAGAGGTTCTCCATCTCTGTTGCCACCCCCTGCAGACATGCTGAGGCGGCCTCTTGCCTAGATTACTGGATCCCCTTCTAACCAGCCTCTCCTTTTCCACTCTGGCTCCCTTCAATCCATTCCCAGCACAGAAGCCAGAGCGGCTTCTTAAAACACAATCGGATTTTGTCATCCCCATGGGTAAAGCCCGGCAGTGGCTTCTCAGTTCATAACGAACCCGAGATGTTAGATGATGCGCTGCAGACGGTGTGAGATCGGGTCCTGCCTTGCTAAGGAACCTCAGCTCTCATCCCTCTCCCCCACCTGCACTCAGCCAAGACAGTCTGCGTTCAGGTCCTCAAACACCCAAGTTCTCTCCCGCCCCCAAGCCTTCGGCCCTCGCGCCCTCACGACCAGGACCGAACAAGGCACTCCTCCCCTTTCACACCTCGCAGACCCCTCCCCGACAGGGCTGGCTTCTTCTCATTCCGGGATTCTCAGCCTAAACGTCACCTCTTCAGCAAGGCCTTCTCTAGCCACCATATCCACACTGGTCCCTTTCCTGCTATTTGCTCCTTTTGCCCTATTTCTATCTTTCACCGAACTTCTGACTGTTCAATATCATTTGCTCATTTACACCTTTGTATCCATCTCCTCTCTAAAATACAAGTTGTCTGAACACAGGGAACAGGTTTATCTTTTCCTGGTGTCTGAAACATAGTAGGAGCTCAATGTCTCAATCAATGTCTCAGTCAATTGATGTCTCAATTCAATATATGAATGAATCATATAATTTTTACGGAACATTATTTTGAATATATGGAAATTTTGTGGGGAGAAACTTCATTTTTATCTGTGTTCTCTCACCTAACTTTGCCCCTGTGGTTGGATTTTCAGGTGGTTTAGCCTTTTGCTGTCTTAAATGCTACTCTATTTCATTGGTTCTACGATTTGTATGTTTTCGTATCTTAGCATCTCTGAGGTCGGAATGTGTCTCACAGTCAGTGGTGTCCTGTGCTTGCTGTCACCATCTGCTCAGCTGCTCCTGCACTAACTTGGTCAAATTATTTGTCCTGTTCTCCCCTCATTCAGTTTTAGGCACCACTGGCACTCCGTGAGTCGTTCGCACTTGCCAGGGAAGGCCCATGAAGGACAAATAAAAGAAATTTCAAAGCCATGAAAGGTAGGTATGATCACCCTGTAGGGACATATCATTAAGGTCTCAGAACTCAAATTGTAAGAAACTTCCTGCTGACTTCCATCCAAAGCCACTTAGCTTCCAAGGACAGGTGGTAGGATTGGGAGAAAAGACAAACGTGAGTTCACACTTTAGATGGATTATACGGTACATGAATTTATCTCAATAAAATTGCTTTAAAATAAAAAAGCAGATGCCTTACAAGGTGGTAATAATAGGGTGGTATACGGGAAAAATATATCTAATGCAAAGTACGGACTATAGTTAACAGTAATGTTGTAATAGTCTTTCATCAATTTTAATAAAGGTACTATCCCAGTGCTAACTGCCAACAATAGGGGGGCATAGAGGTTATGGGATTTTTCTTTTTGGAGCAAAGAGAATGCTCTCAAATTGATCATGGTGATGAAAGCACAACTCTGTGATTATACCAAGGGCCACTGATTTGTACCCTTTGGATGGGTTGTATGGTATGTGAATAAAAGTGTTTTGTTTTGTTTTGTTTTTAAAGGCTGAGGAGCTGTTCCATTTCAAGGAAAACTAAAGAGACTACTATAAGTAATGCATAATAATGGATTGGATCCTGGCCCAGGGATTGGAAAAAAAAAAGAGCTATAAAATTCTACATAGGACATTAGAGAGACAATTGTCAAAAATTGAATATTGGCTATGGATAAGATATATTAAATTTCTTGATTTAAAAAAAAAAAGTAAGTTCAGTCAAATTGGAAAACACAGCATCAAAAGTTGCAGAAAGCTTATCAGTAGCTTGGGAAAAAATGTCCCAGAGGCAATAGCGAAGCAGTTGTTTTAAAAATACTGCACCATCATCAGCACTCTTGACAGCATAAAGGATGACTCCAGATAGAAAAGCACAAACACCAATGACTAAGTAAAACAGTGATTCAGTTAAAAGAAAAAAAAAAGTCAGACTGCACATAAAGCAGTTTGTTCCTTAATCAACTTATTTTTTATTTTGCCTATATGTGCCTTTTTATGTATACATGAGATACATGAGCGACATATAGTTTCAAAATAAAGTCTAAATAAGCCTAAAATAACTGCTTCAGTAAGTATAAAATAACCATTCTTCTTGGGAAAAGAAAAAAACACTGCAATCTAGTTTAACTGGCAGCATTTTTTCCTTAATGGTGCATAAAATACTGTGACATTTTTTAAATTATTGGTGGCTTAGAGTCAATGAAGTATCATATTACAAAATTCTAATGTATCTAGCTCTTTCTTTGTTTATAATTATTTCCTTAGGCTAATTTTCAAGGATTTGGATTACTCAGCCAAGGACATTTTTGGTACAGATTGCCAGAAATATTCTACAAAATATTGCAATTCTAGAATGAATATCCCTATTTTTTTAAACCTCATATTTATTGAGCTGTATCCATATATTTTTGCTATTTTGTATTAACAAGAATATTAACTTATAGTCATGTAAGGATTTTTTAAATTAGCGCTGTTGAAAAAATTTTTTAAACATTTCTTTACTATTTGTTTCCTCCTCTAAATAAAGTCTATTCCCAACATCCGCTGAACAATTTTCCTTCTGTTTTTATATTTTAACCTTTTAACATGAATTACCAGTGTTTCCCCATTTGTTTGCTTCCTTTTTCTCTGTCGTTTTGGTTCTTCATTACAGTGAACTATTATATTCTTATTTAATTGTTTCTGTTTGTCTTTACCTCTACAGTTCTATCTATTGTTTTCAACGAGGAAATAATCTCCACTGCACAGTGAGGAAGTATTCCTTTCTGTTTTTTTCTTATCCAGCATGTTTTGGGAAAGATGGTATGAGTATGAGATAAAAGCTCCTTTTACACATCTTCTTCAGAGTTTATGGATTATCTAGCTAATGTTTTTACAGACTATGGTTTCGTAAAGCTTTGGAACAAAATCCAGGTCCTCATTCTCCCCCCAAAGAGGTCTCTACTTCTGACTTCTACCATCTCAAGGCACTATGCAATTCGGTATTCACATACTGATACAGTCATTTCTCACCTATTTTTCATTTCGACCAAGAGTCCACAGTATTTTCTCCCCCTCTTTTATCCCTGTTCCTAATATAGCTTTAAAAAAAAAAAGTGCTTCACCTAAAAGAATTTTCACATAGAATTACAAGTAGAATTTTCATTATGTCTTCAAGAGTTAATATTTAGATAAATTCCAGCAGTTGTCCCCCAAAATATATCCCTGAAATCAGAAGTCAGAACATAGAATTCTTTGAATAGAATGGAGTATTCAGGGAAAGAAAAGAAACAGTGCCCATACATTCAAGTTTTCTGCTCTACTAAAGCTTCTGTTTCCCAGTTAATGCCCCTTCACAGTGTGTAAATGCTAAGTGACCCCATCTTTGCTACC
>PVKY010008551.1:0-13972 GCA_004027775.1 Bradypus variegatus
GGTCAAACAGTTGCTGGCAGCCAGCCCTGGAACACCATAGTCTTCTGGGAGAAAGCATCATCTTGATGATGCCTTGATTTTAGACTTCTCACTTAGCCTCAAAACTGTGAGCCAATAGATTTCTGTTGTTTGAGCCAACCCATCGCATGGTATTGGCTTTGGCAGCCAGGAGAACCCAAAGCAAGGTTGCGGATGTGAGGTCAATGTATAAAAATCAGTTGTATTTTCATATCTAACAATAAACAATTAGAAATTCAAATAAAATATTTCATAGTATCATGAAAATTTTGATATTCCTAGGGATGTGCCAGACTTACACACTGAAAATTATCAACTATTGCTGACAAATCAAAGACCTAAATAAATAGAGATATATACTTGTTCAGAGACCAGAAGACTCACTATTTTTATGATGTCAGTTTTCCTCAAAGTGGTCTGTAGATTCAAAGCAATCCCAGTGAACATCCTAACAGGCTTTTTAGGATAAATTGATTGACAAGTCAATTGTAAAATGAATATGTAAATGCAAAAGACTTGGAGTAGCCAAAACAATTTTGATATAGGAGAACAAAGTTACAGGAGTTAAACTACTTGATTCCAGGCTTATTATAAAACTACAATAATCCAGACAAAGTGCTATTGACATAGACATATAAATTGATGGAATATAATAGAGAGTCCAGAAGTTGACTCACAAATTTATGGACAAGAGATAGTTCTATAACAACTTTATTAAGATATAATTCACATACTATCCAGTTTACCTATTTAAAGGAAATAATTCAATGGCTTTTAGCATATTCACAGAGTTGTGCAACCATCACCCCTATCTTTAGAACATTTAGGTCACCCACAAAAGAAAACTGTTACCCATTAGCAGAACTCCTCATTTCCCCCCAACTCCCTTCTCAACCAGTCCTGGGCAACCACCAATCTACATTCTGTCTCTATGGATTTCTCTTTTCTGGATATTTCATGGGAATGGAATCTTACAATATTTGACCTCTTGTGACTGGCTTCTTTCCCTTAACATAATATTTTAAAGAATCATTCATGTTTTAGCAGATATCTGTACCTCACTTCTTTTTATTGCTGAGTAATATTTCATTACATGGATTATACCATATTTTGTTTATTAATTTATCAGTTGATGGACATTTGGGTTTTATAATGGGTTGAATAGTGTCCGCTTCTAAATACTTATCCACCCAGAAGCTCAGAATATGAATTTATTTGGAAATAGGGTCTTTGCAGATAAAACTTGTTAAGGATCTCAACATGAACTTATCAAGGATTTAGGATGGGTCCTAAATCCAATGAGTGGTGTCCTGATAAGAAGAGGAGAGGACACAGAGACACACAGAAGAAAACGATGTGAAGGAGGAAGCAGAGATTGGAGTCATGTGTCTCTAAGACAAGAGAAACCAAGGATCACCAGTGACCACCAGAAGCTAGGAGATAGACCACATCCCCCATGGTCATATGAGCCAGTTCATATATATATATATAATCTCTTATTGGTCTGTTTTCCTGGAGAACTGTGACTAATACATGGTACAACCACACTTTGGAAACCCTCAGAGACTCCAGGAGGAACCAATCCTGCTGTCACCCAAACTATGAGAATAAATTTTTGTTTTTTTTAATGCCATCCAGTTTATTTTACTTTATTATGGCAGCCCTAGAAAACTAATACAGGATGTTTCCACTTTTGGAGCTCTTAGGAATCACGCTGCTATGAACATTCATGCACAGGGTTCTGTGTGGATGTATATTTTTCTATTCTCTTGAGTATATAGCTCTGAGTGCAATTCTGTGATATGGTAACTCTCTGTGTAAACTTTTGAGAAACTGCCAGACTGTTTTGCAAAGTGACTGCACCATTTTACATTTTCACCATCAGTGTATGCCTGTTCCAATTTTTCATATCCTTTTTAATACTTGTTTATCTGTCTTTTTTATTATAGTCATCCTAGAGGGTGTGAAGTGATATATCTTTTGATTTATCATTTCTATTTCTCTGATGGCTAATGATTTTAAGCAAATTTTCATGTGCTTTTTGGCCATATATATGTATATATGTATATTTATATTTCTTTGGAGAAATATATGTATATTTATATTTCTTTGGAGAAATGTCTATTCAAATTTCTCTACCCATTTTTAATTGGGTTGCTTTTTATTAATAAATTGTGGGAGGTCTTTATGTATTCTAGATACAAATCAGTTAAGATTTTTGCAAATATTGTCACCCATTCTGTGTGTTGTCCTTTAACTTTCTTGACAGCATCCTTTGAAGTATGAAAATGTTGAATTTTGATGAAGCCCAATGTATCAATTTATTCTTTTTTGCTTGTGCTTTTGGTGTCATAGCTAAGAAACCACTGCCTAACCAAGGTCATGAAGATTTACACTTAATGTTTTTTTTTTCTAATAATATGATAGTTTTAGCTCTTATATTTCAGCCTTTGATCCATTTTGAGTTAATTTTTGTGTATAGTAGGAAATTGGAGTCCAACTCCATTCCTTGGAAATCCATTAAACAATTTATTTTTGACAAAGATGCTGTTTGGAGATTGAATCATGCCCCCCACAAAAAGACATGTTCAGTTTCTAACCTCTGGCCCAGTGATTGTGAACCCATTTTTAAACAGCTAATGTTATGGGTTAAGATATCTCCATACTTAATGAGGGTGGGTCTTAATCCAAATGATTGAAGTCCTTTTGAGCAAAGGAAATAGGCTGCTTAAGAAGAAGACAGAGGAGGAGAGAGAGATCACCGTGAGATGGATGCAGAGATGCGTTTACAAGCCAAGGAACCCCAAAGTCTGCAGGAAAGCCAGCCCCAGAATGCTACAGACTCGGAAAGAAAGCATCGCCTGCAGAAAACCTTGATGTTGAACTTCCAGCCTCTAAACTCTAAACCATTAAATTCCTGTTACTTCAGCAAACCAGACTGTGGTATTTGTCATAGCAGCCTTGACAAATTAAGACAAATGCCAATGCAATTCAATGGGGGGAAAATGATAATCTTTTCAGTAAGCACTGAAACCACTGGCTAGCCATATGCAAGAAAAAAATTCAACCCTTATCTTACATTGTATACCAATATTAATCCAAAACAAATCACAGACCTAAATATAAGAACAATTGTAAATCTTCTAGAAAAAAACATAGGAAAAAATCATAGTGATGTAGAGTTTTGCAAAAATTTCTTAAATAGAATGAAAAAGCGTGAAAAAGAAAGACCAGTAAGTTGGACTTTATCAAGATTAAAACTTCTGCTCTTCAAAAGATATTTATGGAAATGAAAAGAGCCATCAGAAAGAGGGAGAAAATATTTTCAAAACATGTATGTGACAAAGGACTTGTATCTAGAATATATAGAGAACTCAAACTCAATTTTAAGAAGACGACTAAATTACAACTTAGGCAAAAGATTTGATTGGATACTCTACCAAGAAGATCCACAGGTGGCAGATAAACACATGCAAAGATGCTCAAATCAACATCATTAGCCATTAAGGAAAATCCAATTAAAACTACAATTTCATCTCTCTATAGACCTACTAGAATGGTTAAAAATTTCAAAGCCCTTCCATACCATACTTACCATACCCAGTGTTGGCAAAGATGTTGAACAACTGGAATTCTCACATGTTGCTGACAGAAATCTAGCATGGTATGTGACAGATAAGTCATGTGTTAACTTGACTGGGTTATGGTGTCCAGTTGTTTGTTCAAGCAAGCACTGGCCTGATTGTTTTATGAGATTATTTCATGGATTTAAATCATTAGTCAATTGATTGTATCTATGACTGATTACATTTATAATCAATAGAGGAGATTACCTTCAGGAGTTAGAGAAGTCTCACCCAATCTGATGAAAGCTTAAAGGGAGAATTGATGATTTCAGCAGTAAGAAAGAAGAATTTCTGTCTCTATTTTAGCCAGCCAGCTTCTCCTGGGGAATCCATCAAAACCTTTATTGGCATTCCCAACTTCTGCCCTTTCCCACAGAATTTGGACTTTTCAATCCCCATGGTCATGTGAGCCAATTCATATATAAATAATCTCCTTTTGGTCTGTTTTCCTGGAGAACCTTGACTAATACATGGTACAACCACCTTGGAAACCATTTAGGTGGGTTTGTAAAGAGTTAAGCACACACCTACCACATGATCCAGTGGTCTCAGCTCTAGAGAAATAAGAGATGTCAACATGAAAACTTGTATAAGATTGTTTATAGGAAATTTCTTTGTAGTACCCCAAAACCAGAAAAAAAATAGAATACTACTTGGCAATAAAAAGCAAGGAAGAACTGATACACAATATGGATAAATCTCCAAACATAAATGCTGAGTGGAAGAAAAGCTAAAGAATGCAAAGGTATCTATTTTGATAGAAAATAATCAGTTGTTCCCTGGTGATGGGGCAGGGTGGGGGTGGGGGATGAGAATAGATTACAAAGCTGCCCAAGGAAACTTGTGTGATGATGGCTATGTTAATAATCTTCATGGATGGATAAAAAATCAAATTGCATACTTTATGTGCCATTCATTATAAATCAGTTATGTTTTAATAAAGCTGCTAAAAGAAACTGTATACAGCATTTTATGTGTTTTGTTTTAATGCATTTTTTATTGTGAACTTTAACATATATACATATCAGTGATAACTTTCAAAGTATGATTTAACAGGTAGAGAGCAAATTTCAAAGAATGTCATGGGTCACAGTTCCACGACTTCAGCTATTTCCATCATTGTAAAATATAACATACATACAGAAAGGCGTTAACTTTCAATGTACAGCTCAACAAGCAGTTATATAGGCAATTTCAAAAATTGTTAATGGGTTACAGTTCCCCAGTTTCAGTTCTTCCCCTATGCAAATATAGAGTATATACAGAAAGGTGAAGACTTTCAAAGCACAGTTCAAAGAGTAGCTATAGAGCAAATTTCAAAGGATGTTATAGGTTAACAGTTCCACCATGACATTTACTGCCTTCCAGCTATTCCAATACCCAGCATCTAAAAAATATATATATTTTTATGTGTTTTTTTAAAGGTGGTGTGTTTTTTGTTGTTTTACAATCTGCTTTTTAAAAATTCAACATTGTCTTCAAAATCTGTTCGGATCGGTTTGTTTAAGTCCAATTCATACATGGTCATCTTTACATAATATTTCATCATAGGAATGTAAGTATATTTATCCATTCTCCTGCTGATGTACATTTAGATTGTTTCCCGTTTTTCACTTTGCAAAGAGACTTTATGCCTATATGTTTCTCTGTGCATGTATATATGAGGGTTTCTAAAGTATGGCACCAGAGTGGAGCTGTTGGGAGACAGGCCTATTCCTCATCACCCCTACCAGGACTTCCCAAGTAGTTCTTCACAGACATTCAATTTTATACTCTCATTAGTTCTGTATGAGATTTCACCCTGTTACACCTTCCTCCGATATTATGGGTGTAACATGGTTAATTGTTTTAATTTGAATTTCTTTAATTACTAGGGAAGTTGGGCAGGTCTTCAGATGTGTTAGTCATTTGGATTTTCCCTTCCGCAACTTGCCTAAAATTTGGTGTGAGGAATAAAGGAGGAACCCAGCTCTGTTTCCCCTCATATGTAGCTAGTTGTTCTTATACTGTTTGATGAAAAATCTCTCTTTTCTCTGCTGATTTGGAATGCCACCTTTATTTGGAACACATTTTTCCCAGATGTTTTTTTTTTCTGGAGTTTCTATTCTCTTCTTGAAATAAATCCCAAGTCCATAAATTTATTCAGTAAATGATCTATCTATTCGTCCTCTCCTGTGTCAATTAACTTTCTGTTGTAACTACTGTAGTTCTAGATGGTGTCATTACTTTGGTAGAACTGGTTTCTCCTCATTATTTTATTTCTTTTTCAATATTCCTGGCTACTCCTGCATGTTTATTTTTCAATGTATATAAATTTTATAATTATTTTATAAATTAAAAAAATCATATTGGGTTATTTTTATTTGTTTGTATTTTACATATTTTATTGTGGTAGCATATATGTAAAATAAAATTTGTCATTTTAACCATTTTTAAGTGTACAATCCAGTGGCATTAATTATTTTTACATTGTTCTACCATCACCACCTTCCATTCCTGAAACTCTTCATCTCCCAAAGCAGAAATTCTTTTTCCTTTAGGCGTAATGGGTATTTTAAAATGCATTTTATATTAAAGTGCAATTTATTGGAATGTTAATTGGGATTACATTGTATTGGTAGGTTAACTCTGAAAAAATTGTTAATTTTATAACATTGAGTCTTCCTATTCATTTATTTGCCCTTTCTGTACTGTCATAGTTTTCTTCATATAGGTTGATACATTCTTGTTAGTTTTGCCTATTATCAACAGAAATCTGACCTACTCCCTACTAATACATATTAATTGATAGAACCTATTGGTGGCTCCTGGAATTCTGTTTATTACATCATAGAAAAACTCTCAAAATAGTGAGTTGGAACAGGTTATGTTCATAATAAGAGTTAGCGTTTTCTCTATAAACATCACAACCAAAATTACTTAAAAGCCTAACAAACATGTACACTAAAACGTGAAATGAGTCACATTGTCATTTTCTATAAATCAACATCATTTTTTTAAGAGTCCACAAAATTCTCACCATTCAAATTCAGAAGAATGATTAAAAGTACAAATAAGACCTCAATCACTCAGCAATCTGGTTATCGTGTGAATTAATGCGAAAAAATTTTTTAGCCTTTTGTCATCAGTTTCTTACACAGCTCTCCCTAACGATTGCACATATCCATTAAGCTTCTCCATTCAGTTGTAAACTCTGAAGGTCAGGGAATTTGGCTTTTTAAGTGTTTGTATGTCTATATGCCTTCCCTGCTCCCGGAGCCTACCCTGTATTGGACATTTTAGATCGCTGAGCAACCCGCAAGGAAAAGGGTCTGGTACGGTGCTTAATGGGTACCGGTGTATGTTAATATCCGCCAGTCAGGAAGTCAGGTCGATCATTTTGGGAAACTGCGTTCTTCTGACAACGTTTCCCTTTTCCACTGGAGCTTACAGCAGGAGGGGTGTGGACCCCAAATGGCAATAGTGTATAAGAAACGCCCGCCGGCCTCTCGCCGGCCGAGGTTTTAGGAATGAGGGGCAGGAAAAGAAGAACTTGCAGGGATGGATGTGATAGTCTCGGGGGACGGCACTATTCACCGTGTGCACAGCAGAAGACGAGAGGCTCTGAGCATGACACCGCCGGCCTACAGGTCGCACGCCCAGTAAGCAAAGGGGCCGCGAGGAGGGGCCGGAATCCGGGTACTGCCCTCGGGCCTCCCGACCGAGCATGCGCGAACCGAGTCGTGGTCAGGAGGTTGGGGTGGAAGGTCAGCTGGGGCCTCCCCTGCAGCCAATCCAGACCAAGGGCGCCGTCGGGACATTGTGACGCTCAGAGGGGGCGCGAGGCGGGGCCCGGGCGCGCGGCCTGCGGGGGCGGCGCGGCGCTGTGATGGCGCGCACGCGCCTAAGCGCGCTCCCGGGGGGGCGGGCCGGGACTCCCGCTCGTCGATTGCTGGTCTGGGGCCGCGACCGGCTCGCTCTTCTTTCCGCTTCCGATCGCGGCCGCCGAGCCGTGCATGTGCGGCAATAACATGTCAGCCCCGCTGCCCGCCATCGTGCCCGCCGCCCGCAAGGCTACCGCGGCGGTAAGTGGCGGCTCGGCCCTGGCCCTCGCGTGTGACGGCGGCTGGTGGGCACCCGGGAGGCGGGCCGTGGGGGCGCCCGGGGCGGAAGTCGCGCGGCTGGGGGAGTCCTGGCTCCCGCCGTCTCGGAGGCTGTCACCGCGTCGCGTTTGCGAGGGCAAGTCCAGGTCCGCGTGGAAAGCGCGCTCTTCCTTTCCTGACCCCCTGTCCTGAATCAGGGAAGTTTGCAGGTTTGGTGTATTGTGAGATCGGAGGCGCTGCTCTTTAGGAAACCTGTGAATGCGAACCTCAAACTAATTTTTTACCCCCAGAAGCTCCTTTATATGATGGAAAAATTCGACAGTGTATGCGACTTTCGCTGTAAGGTTTAATTTGGGAAAGGCTCATTATTTTTCCTAGAATTTGGTTTCTTGCACTGAAGAGTGTGTAACTGGGACTTCTTTAAATGCAAAAACCCCAAATTAATTAATCTTAGGAACTACAGGGAAAGTTACTAAAGACTATTTCTGCCATTTAAAAGGGGTCCGTACAGGTTGATTAACTTGCTGAAGGTAGTCTTCTGTAATTCTGGGGAAGATTTTAAGAGCTTTTTGTTATCCATTTGAACCAAAGCTACAAGGTGGAACATGGATTTATTTGGGCATTCCTTATTCTTAATTTTTCCTCTTCTCTTCTAGGTTATTTTCCTTCACGGATTGGGAGACACAGGGTAGGTGCCGTTCCTAGTAACAGTGATGAAATGGAGCCGGGGTGGGTTTGGGGGTGGGGGCTTACTTGAGTGGTCAGTGGTGTCATATTCAAAAGCTCTAGGATTGATGTAAAAAGGTTTGCTAGTAATATTTTTTACAGTCCGCTAATAAAATGCAATGTTTCCTTTTTGAAAAACCCTCAGAATTTTGCCCCCATCATCTTCAACTTGTCATTTTTCAACTCCTGTTTCTGTAACATTAAAATTGAACACTCCTCCTTGAGTTGCCTTTGGATATTGGATACCAGAGACCAGTGGAATGTTTGTAGAGGCAGAGAGCAATTGAGAGTTTGCCAAGGGAATTAAAATTTCAGGGCAGGTTGAGGAGAACTAGTTGATTCTGATGAAATTGTAGCAACTGAGGCATACAGTGTTCCCAGTGAGAGCTTTGATAGTCTCTTAAAAGAGAAAATCAGTTGAAAGACAGGAAAGTCAAATCAAGGTTTATTCGGCAGCTTATCAAAGAAATTGTTTTGTTAACTTTACATATATGATATATCTTTTACTCAGGATATTTCCATATTGAGACTTTTTTTTCCACTTAAATCAGTGATTATCCATATGAGATTTAGGTAAGATATGAACGTTGTTACAGAATTTGAAGAAAACTGAAAGTAAATAAAAATTTAATAAAGTAGCCAAAAAGTCTCTAAATCTTCTTTAAAATGAGTCACAGCCTAGATTAATTCTTAGAACTGATTCTCAGTGTTCTCACGTGTCTGATGAGTAAAGGTAAGTTACTATGTATCTCAACTTTTATGGAGTTAAAGAACAGGTGGCAGAAGTTGTCAGCAGTCCTGTGAAAATGACAGGCATATTTTGCTGAATGAAAGTAGAATCACAAAACCTTTATTTTATACCAAACCTTTCTTGATGTTGAAAGCCAGGGAGAAGATTGCCACACTGTAGCTTTCCCCATAAGGGGAAATTCCAGGTTGGAGGAATCAGTCTAGGTGAAAAAAGCTTCAGTGAAGAAAGTCTGTCTCTGGGCTTCAATTTGGCTAGATCGTATGGACAGCCGAATTCAGGCAGAAGTGAAAATGACAAAGAAAGTGAACAAAATCAGATTAAAAACAGGAATAGCAACTATGATATCTTGACTGATAATTTCAAATTTACAGAAGACCAGCAAGAGTAATACAAATCCCTTAATACCTTGTACCCAGATTTACTCATTTCTGTCAATAAATTCTATGTTGTTTTTGCCGAATCATTTGTGAATAAGTTGCAGGTACCATAATTCTTTACTTTTTTAGATACTTAAAGGCATGTGTCTCCTAAGAATAAGGAGGGTCTCATATACCCACAGAGCAATTGTCAAATGCAGGAAATTTAACACTGATTTAATATTATTATCTAACATACTACAGATCGGACTTTGCCCGTTGTCCCAATAATGTCCTCTACAGCAGTCTGCTATCCCCTAATCTGCTTCCCCATTTCACACACTACGTTTCTTGTCATGTCTCTTAATCTCAGCCTTTTTTTGTCTTTCATGACATAGATCTATTTCTGCAGAGAACAAATTAAGATAGTTCCTCAATTTATGTTTGTTTGATGTTTCCTCATGACTAGATTCAATTTTGGCATTTTTGGTAGAAATGCTATATAAGTGATGTGTCCTGTTTGTTGGATCTCATCAGGAGACATGGTGCCTTTGGTCCCAGAATTGGTGATGTTAGCTTGGATCACCAGAGTAAGGTGGCATCTTCCAGAGCTCTTACCTGTGGTTATTTTCACTTTGTAATTAATAGGTAATTTGTGGGAGATAGACCAATGGAATAGGATTAAGAGTCCAGAAATAAACACACATATATATGGCCAGTTGATTTTTGATAAGGGTGCCAAGTCCATTAAAAAAAAAGTGATTTGTGGGAGATATTTTGAGACTATGCAAATATCCTGTTCCTCATCAAACTTTCACCCAACAGTTTTAGCATCCACAGATGATTGATTCTTCCCTGAATCAGTTATCACTATATGATTTTCTAACTCCATTATTCCTTTTATGTGTGTTAGTTCCTTCCCATTTATTATTTAATATAAACTCAGATTCTTATTTTACTTCAAGATTACAAAAATCGAAGACACAGTATTTAGAGCTCCCAAATGCACTTGACTCAGATTACCCAATTTTTGAAATATTTGAGCATTAGAGAATAAGTTACAGAGACATGGCTTCATTACTCCTCACTACTTCAGTGTGTATTTCATGCATGTATTCTATACGTGACCACAGTATAACTATCAATCACTGAGCACTGATTGAGTACTAATCTCAACCAGCAACCCCATTCACTTTTTCCTGATTTGACTCAGTAATGCCTTATCAGTCCAGGGCCCCAGCCAGCAGTACATGTTGGCTTTATTATGTCTTTTTAGTCTTCAGTCTGGAGCAGTCTTTATCTTTCATAACCTTGACATTTATCGTGAACACAAGCAGTTACTCAATTTGGGTTTATCTAGTATTTCCTCCTGATGTATGCATTGTGGACTGGGACAACCACAACTGTTTGTGTGCTCATGTCAGTGCCTCATATCAAAAGGCACACTGTTGATTTCTGCCCCATTACTGGTGGGGGAAGTTTTATCACTTGGTTTAAGATGGTGTTCACCGCAGTAAAATTAGTAAGTTATTGAGTATTTCATGGGAGATTACTTTGATATGAAAATATTATGTTCCTTGCCAAATTTTCTCCCACAGATTTAAAATTTATTGATGGTTTTGTGTAAGTCAGATATTATTGTGATGGTTGCCAAATACTGATTTTAAAAAATTCATACC
The DNA here is from genome assembly GCA_004027775.1 of Bradypus variegatus. Taxonomy (NCBI): domain Eukaryota; kingdom Metazoa; phylum Chordata; class Mammalia; order Pilosa; family Bradypodidae; genus Bradypus; species Bradypus variegatus. The sequence goes on from PVKY010008551.1 coordinate 11,239, forward strand.
TTTTAGATTTATGAGTTGGCAGTTAACTATATAGTAGGGCTTTCCCTTCTCCCTCCCTCCTTCCCTCCCTCTCTTTCTGCTTATTTATTTATTTTAAAAATTTAAATCAGTACGGATTCATTGATTCCTGCTTTACTCTGAGGGTTACAATCTGGTATTATCATCTATAATTATTTGATGCTCAGATTGTCCTTAACTTGGCCACTAGGAGCCCCTTCCAGCTGGCTCTTATGTCTTTGGACACATCTGTCATTCCTTGAGTATGTCTTGGCATAGTAAGATATTCCACAATCATCATGTATTTTTCCTGCACCAGCCCTAGTTCCCTTTAATGGAGATTGGAAACCAAGATCTCAGTGCTGTGAGTGCTCATTGCTAGAGTGCTTGGTTGCTTCTAGGCCCACTCAGTGAACAGAGCTAGGAATACATCTACGTGTGTGTATATATATATATATGCACACGTCTTAATTTTATTTTCAGAATTTCATTGTTCATGTATAGAAATACAATTGATCTTTTTATATTGGTCTTGTATCCTGTAGCTTTACTAAATTTATTTATTAGCACTAATAGTTTTTTCGAGGATTCCTTAGGATTCTCTCTCCATATGTCATCTGTGAATAGAGGCAGTTTTACTTCTTCCTTTTCAAACTGGATGCCTTATTTCTTTTTCTTACCTGAGTGTCCCGGGTGCAGCCTCCAGTACAGTATGAATAGAAGTGATGTTAGTAATTTGAATTTCCTCTTTTTTCCCCGTGGTCAGACTAGCTAAAGGTTTGTCAGTTTTGTTGATCTTTTCAAAGAATCAACTTTTGGATTTGATGATTTTTTTCTGTTCTCTGTTTCATTATATCCAATCTGATTTTCATTATTTCCTTCCTTCTGCTTGGTTAGTTTTTTTCTTAGTTTATTAAGGGGGAAGTTTAGGTTACTGATTTGAAATCTTCTTTTTAAATATAGGTTTTTACAGCTATAAATTTCCCTCTAAGCATTATTTTTGCTACCTCCCTTAAGTTTTGGCTGCCACTTTTTTTTACATGTTATTAATGGCTAAAAAAATTTTTTAAAGAAGAATATCTGTGAAATGTAAAAAGAATATGAAATGCAAATCTCAGTGTCATAAATAAAGTTTTGTGGGAACACAGCCACATTTGACGCGCTATCTGTGGCTGCTTTCACATTACAGTCTCTGGGTTGAGTAGTTGCAGCAGAAACTATGGCTCACTAAGCCTGAAATAAGAACTGTCTGGGCTTTTACAGAAAAAGATTGTTGACCCTGGGGTAGAATATTTTTGATATACATTGATACTGTGAAAAATTGAGCTTTTCATATAGTTTTTAGCTTACATGAAAATAAGAGCTGTATGTCTTTATGGCAGTTTTCCTAAAAGGATATGTATCATTTGATTTTCAGTGGTTTCTTACAAGCTGCATGATAAAATTTTAATAAGGAGCACAGCACTCAAGTCTCCTGTATGTGGTCCTGACTTTTACAGATCCTGGCATCCAACTTATCCATATTGTTACTGCTCATCATTCCCAAAATTCACCCTACATTTCTTTTTATCTGAGATATCTCCAACTTATCTCAATCTCTGATTTTTCAATATTTTTTAAACTTAATTTAGCAATATATATTCAAAGGTCTAAACTTTTTTTTAAAAATTCATTTTATTGAGATATATTCACATACCATGCAGTCATGCAAAAACAAAGCGTGCATTCAGTTGTTCACAGTACCACCACATAGTTGTGCATTCATCACCAAAATCAATCCCTGACACCTTCATTACCACACACACACAAATAACAAGAATAAAAATTAAAGTGAAAAAGAACAATTAAAATAAAAAAGAACACTGGGTGCCTGTTTGTTTGTTTGTTTGTTTGTTTCCTTCTCCCATTTTTATACTCATCCATCCATAAACTGGACAAAGGGGTGTGTGGTCCATATGGCTTTCCCAATCCCATTGTCACCCGTCATAAGCTACATTTTTATACAATTGTCTTAAAGATTCAAAGGTTCTGGGTTGTAGTTGGATAGTTTCAGGTATTTATTGCTAGCTATTCCAATTCATTAGAACCTAAAGAGAGTTATCTATATTGTGCATAAGGAGTGCCCACCAGAGTGACCTTTGGCTCCTTTTGGAATCTCTCTGCCACTGAAGCTTATTTCATTTCCTTTCACATCACCCTTTAGGTCAAGAAGATGTTCTCTATCCCACGATGCCGGGTCTAGATTCCTCCTTGGGAGTCATATTCCACTTTGCCAGGGAGATTCACTCCTCTGGGTATCTGATCCCACATAGGGGAGAGGGCAATGATTTCACCTGCCAGGTTGGCTTAGGTAGAGAGAGAGGGCCACATCTGAGCAACAAAGAGGCATTTGGGAGGAGGCTCTTAGGCACAATTATAGGGAGGCCAAGCCTCTCCAAAGGTCTAAACTTTATATCCTTGTGACCCATCATTTCCATTTTTAGGAATTTATCTTAAAGGAAATAAAAATCTGCAAACATTTGTTTATAATAGTGTACATGAAATATTTGAAACAATTGAAATGTCCAGCAGTAGAGTTACATTTCAGCACTTTAAATTCCAGCCCTTTAGGTAGAAAAAAGTATATTCTATAGCCATAGCTACAGTATAATTCCATGAAAACAAGTACATTCACCAAAATGTTAATGATTTTCTTTTTCAATGATTGTTTCTTGAGTGTGGTACTACAGGTGTTTTT
>PVKY010008552.1:0-13972 GCA_004027775.1 Bradypus variegatus
GAGTGGGTCTGAATTAGTTCACTGGAGCATTATATAAGCTCAGACAGAAGGAGTGAGCTTGCTACAGCCAAGAGGGACACTTTGAAGAATGCACAGAAGCTGAGAGAGTAAATGCAGATGAGAGACAGTTTGAAGACAGCTGTTGAAAGCAGACTCTTGCTCCAGAGAAGCTAAGAGAGGACAAACACGCCAAGAGCAACTGAGAGTGACATTTTGGAGAGAAGCTGAAGCTTAGAGAGGAACATCCTGGGAGAAAGCCATTTTGAAAACCAGAACTTTGGAGCAGACACCAGCCACGTGACTTCCCAGCTAAAAGAGGTTTTCTGGACACCATTGGCCATCCTCCAGTGACAGTACCTGATTGCTGATGCATTACCTTGGACACTTTATGGTCTTAAGACTGTAACTGTGTAACCAAATAAACCCCCTTTATAAAAGCCAATCCATTTATGGTGTTTTGTTTTCTGGCAGCATTAGCAAACTAGAACACTCACTCCCCTTTACCTCTTTACACAAAGGCAGCATGCTATACACTTTTTTGGCACCTTGCTTTTTCACTTAACAGTATTTTCTAGAAATCCTTCCATATCAGTGCACTGAGATTGCCCTCATTCTTTTTATGGCTGCCTCGTCTCCATTGTGTGGGAGTACCACAGTTTATTCAACAGGAGACTGGGTATCATAATCCCCTATTGATAGACATTTGAGTTGTTTCCTGTTTTTTGCTAGTACATATAATGCCTCAATGAATATGTGTCATTTCATATTTGTACAGCTATGTCCTTAGAATAGATTTCTAGAAGTGGGTTTACTGGGTCAAGGATAAATACAGTTATGATCTTGATAGATATTGACAAATTCTCCTTTAAAGGAGTTGTTTCATTTTCCACTCCTACCGACAGTATATGACGGTACTCATTTACCCATAGCCTCACCAATAGAGGACATTGTTAAAATTTTGAATTTTTTTTACCAGTTTGGTGGGAGAGAAATGGTATCAGGGTATAGTTTTAATTTGTATCACTCTCTTTATGAGTGGGGTTAAGGATCTTTCCATATCTTTAAGGGACATTTGTATTTCTTTTTCCATGAATTCTCTGTTCAGGTACTTTGACATGTTCAGGGCTACTGGTCTTTTTCTTCTAGATTTCTAGGAACTCTTTAGGCTTAAAGAGAGGAATTCTTTCTTAGTTTACCATCTATCTTTTGACCTTATCATTTTTTTTTTCTATAAGTATAAAAGGCTTTGCAAAAATCTTTATGTAGTCCAATTTGTCATTTTTTATTTGATTTTAGATTTAGAATCATACTTAAAAATGACTTTCCCCACTTCCAGAATTTAAAGGAATTCACCATGTCTTCTTTTGGTATTTGTATGGTTTCATTAAAAAATATATTTATATTTATACATACCTGATTTATTTGGAGCAAAGCTTTCTTCATATTTGTTTCACATTTCTTGTTAAATTTATTCCCAATTATTTTATACATTTTTTGCTGCTAGTGTAAGTGGGTTTTTTTTCTAAAATATCTCCTAACAATGGTTGTGTATAAGATTTTATTTATATTAATTTTATATCTTGTCAATTTACAGAATTCTTTTAGTGTTTATGGTATTTCCCCGCAGTTAGTCTTTTGGGTTTTCCACTTATATAATCATTCATAAGTATAGATAGTTTTATCTCCTTATTTCTGATCTTATGCCTCTAACTACTTTTCTTACTTAATTGAATTGACTAATACTCCCAATAAGTTGTTGCTTGGTTGGACAATAGTGGATATTCTTGTCTTATCCCTGACTTTCATGGGACTACCTTTAGTGTTTCCCCATTAAGAGATATGTTGGCTTTGGGGCTGGTGTGCATGTGTGTGAGTATATAGTTATGTTAAGAAAGAATTTATTATTTTTTATTTTACTGAGTGTTTTTTAAAAATCAGTTGTGTGAACTGGATTTTGTCAAATTTCTTTTCAACATCAAGGGAGATGACTGTGTGATTTTTCTATACAGATCTAGTATTTAATATTAATAGATTTCCTAGTATTGAGTCATCCTTGCAATCCTGGAATAAACCCCACCTGGTCATTATGTATTATTGCTTAATATGACACTGGAGTCTGCATCAAAATATTTTATTTTGAATTTTTCTTCAATATTTGCAGGTAAGATTAGGATTTGACATTCTTTGATTATGGAAACATTTAGGATTAGCACCCTTTTTGTTGAGGGGAGGGAGAACTCCTGATGATTGAGAGGTTCTCTGAATGAAACCTTCACTTGTACTTCTATCCTCATCCTACCTGGCTGACAAAGGGCTCCAAGTAGCAGGAAGCAGGGCTCCAGGGGTGGATGGTACCTTTCCCAAAGATGAGGCTAGGGGTGGACTGATGGTAAATCACACCTGGGATGGAGGAGGACAAACTGCACAGCAATGTTGGTGGGTGAGAAGGCTGGAAAGAAGGCTGAGCTGAGCAAGGAGGATCCGCTCCTTGTTCCCAAAGACTTCTCTTCTGACTCTGCATTCCAGCCTCTCCTGGGGATCTCTGTCCTATTTTCACACTGGGAAGGAAAAGACAATCTCCCATGGCCCACTCAACCCCTTGGCAGCCATTGGGGGGGAGCCTCAGAATCACCTCATCCGAGGGACCATGGACAAAAAGAGTCAACAATCCCAGTCTCAAATTCTGATTTAAATTCCCTGTGAGCCAGTTGCAGCCCACATGCCCCATGGCTCACAGACTTGTTAATAAGCCTCGGATCACAGACGCTCCTTTCATGTTGAGTCGTTGATTTCCTGAGGCTGATCTCTCCATGAGGGGCTTTAGAAAGACCACCCCATTGTGCCGACGGCTGTGCTGGGGGTGAGGGGACACAGAGCAGCCCCTTCTGGATACCCCGCCCTCGGCTACCCAGCTTGCCCACCTCCTGCCCTCCATAGCCCTCAGTCCTCTGCGGACAGTGGCGTTGTCCACTCAGTTATGGGAGGCAGGAGCGTCCTTGCCCCCTCCGCCATGATACAGCCTGCCACCAGGAGGCGCTGACAGGGCAGAAAGTGGAAACATCTGGCTGAGGGAGTTCTCACCCCCGGCAGCTGCAGGAGGGAGAAGACAGTAGTGAGATCCGTGAGGCTTCCCCACCACTTGTGAGGGAAGACTTCAGCCTGAAGTTCAAAGTCACTGTTCAGAGAGAGAGCCCCAGGCTGTGTTCCCTGCAGGAGTCAAAGGCCTCGTGGAAAGTGCGACCAATCACAGCCCTCCTTTGCCTGGGGCTTGTGAGTCCTGCCAGGGTTTCAAGGTTGTGGCAATTCAGCCAACCGTGGCTCCTTTGGGGTTGGTGGTGGGTGCAGGGTGAGGGGATGGCTGTGCTGGGGAAGAATGGGCGGGTCGGCCGGCACTTCTTCCGCTTCGCATTCAAATGAAGTCGCTCCTCCACCACCTTCCCCCAGCCTCAAGACTAACCAGAGCCTTCCCACCCACATCCCCTATAGTCCTCAGGTGTGAAAAAGATATGATGGTGCATTTTAGAGCCTTCAGCCAGTACCTGACTGACTGCAGAGGTTCCTGTTGTGTGGCTGGGGTTGCTGATTGGCCCCAAAGGCTCAGGGTGCCCCGGGAGCTCCTGGTCCAAACCCGCGCCTCACAGCCCTGTAGCTCAGCTCTGCCTGCAGCGGTTGCTGAGTGGGTGGCAGTTACCAGCGAGGTTTCAACATGCAGTGTCTGTAAGGAGGCTCGCAGAGGGACTTATGGAAGGTTCCCTGGGGAAACTCTAAATGACAGAATGATGCAGCAGCCACTTTTCTGCAGGAACATTATATCCTTCTATTCTTATGTCAGAAATACAGGACAAAATGAAGGGGTCTGGTAGATCCCCGCCTTGAAGTTGGGAGACCACTGTTTCAGTGCTGGCAAGATGTGCTGCATAGACGCAGAGGGATATTCTCCTCGGATTTTTCTTCTCATTTTCTTAAACCAATATTATTGTCAATACTATTATTGATTTATAGACCCCTTCCCATGTGCCAGGCACTGTATTCACAATAGCTCATTGAATCCTCACAATAACCTTATAAGGGAGACCCCATTTTTCCTATTTGCAGCTGAGGAAACTGAGGCTTAAGGGTAAGTAATTTTCCCTAGCTCAGAAAAGCAGAAGGGATTTGGACCCAAGTATTTCTTATTGCACAGTTTGTTAACCATCACCCTTAAATGTCTCTTAAGAGCTCTTTTGATCAAAATGGGCTTTATAATGTCCCTCTTTGGCATGATTGCTTAGAAACAAACAGAAAAACTCTTTAATCATTTTTTGTTTTAAATCCATCCTGTTTCTTTGAAATTCTCATTATGTGAGACAAGTCCCACCTCTGTAGCTGCCACCCATCCCTGCTGTAGAAACACAGACTGCGAACTCCTAGCCTGAACCCCAGCATCCACGTCTCCCTGTGCCAGCCATGCTGCGCTGGCTGCCCTTGGCCTGTCATCCCCACTCCTTGACAGCCTGTTTCGGAAGCTTGATCTCAGCGCCCTCCGTTGGGCATGCGTAAGGTATCATTGCTCCTTCAGCTAAAGGGATTGTGACTGTTGAAAGGTGAAGGAGGAGTATCCTGCTGCAAGCCTTGAAGGACAGGTTTAACTGGAATAGGCAGAGAGAAGTTGGTGCAGCATATACAGTCTAAGGGGCTGGAGGTGGGCGTGGGGGCATGCGTGGGTCACAGGGTAGCATTGAGAGTGAGCAGAACCCAGGGAAGGAGCAGACCTGACAGAGATGGAGCACCTGGAGCACCCTACAGGGGAGAGGAGGATAGGTCCTAGGCTGTGTGGCCTGAGAAATAAACTGAGCCCTAAAGGAGCAAAAGCATTTATTTGGGGGTCTTAGAATTACAACTCGAGGAGCACGGATTCAGGTAGCAACCCAAACTGTCCCCTGTCTTGGGACTTCCAAGCCAAAGTCTTTAAAGAAAAAGATTTCATAAGTTGTTTGTAAAGAATTATGATTGGGGGATGTTTGGGACTTTCCAGATGTCTTTCAAGTTAGTTTACTGATTTCTTTATCTTGTAGCTGTTTCATGGAGTCCCAATGTTCCCAGAAACATGGTTGCTTTGGTTTTGCCTGTCTTAGCAGTCTGTGATCTCTGGCTGAGACTTGCATACGAGTAACTTCCTGAATGGTCTCCTGACACCATTTTAAACCTCTCAGCCATAGTAACTCCATTTTGTTTGATCTCTTTTCTCAGCTGGAATGGGGGGAGGGGGGCAGTGCCTGCCTTTGGGTGTTCCCTTCACGTTGCTGCAAAGTTTCAGGGTATACACCATGGAGTGTGCCCAAGGCAGCAGTGGCCAAGGCCTCAGAGGCAGGTGAACAGGGAAACTCCACCTCCTCTTCCCACAGTGTGGCTTCACAAGGACAAGCTTTGACTGTAAACTCTTTGAGGTCAGGAGCTGGGATTATTCATCCTTGTATCTCCAGAGCCTGGACTGAGTCTGGTGCTTCGCAGGCTGGGACTGTCAAATGAAACAAAGGGAGGGAGTGCGGCTGGGGCACTACCGGGACCTGGTGATGAGCTGGGAGCCCTAGACAAGTGTGAACGCATCCCTTTCTTGAGTCAGGCCACTGTGGCTTGCCCTTCTCTGCTTTCCCAACTCTCATGGGGTCACTGTGAACAAGAAAACTCACCCTTCTGGTCTCCACGGATTCTACTGGGTCAGAGGGATTAAGGCAGAAGTTAACAATGTCTCAGTTCAGATGAACAAAATAGAAGAAATAAGATTAGAGGAAAAGACTTCATTCAAGGGACTGTTGCTCTGTTTGCCCAAGACCCACCCTGGTCTTGTCCCCAAAGGAAATGCCTCTGGTTCACTGACTCATTAGATTTGAAGTGCAGTTCCTGCCCGACAAGCACCCAACCCAAGTCTCCCTTACCACTGCTCGTTCTTCAGCAGCCTGCAGTCAGGAGTACCCAGTGAGCATGTCCTCATCAGTAACAGGTTTTTCAGAATCTTGGCTATTACAGAGATCCTTGAACTCTTTAGGTAAAGGCTGATTAAAAACAAATGTGCATTCAGACAGAATTTAAAAACAGTAGACATTGTTTTGTTTATTTTTTCATGTGTTTCCTTCATGGTCTTTCCTGTGGCTCACCCCATGCAGCAGGTGTACTTGTGAGAGCCTTATCTGTCTTTGACGTTGTTTGTTTTTGCTGAACTCATTTTTTCCGAGACCCTCTCTCCTCACAGGCTCAGTTTCACCCTCCCATCTGCACTTGGCCAGTTTCGGTGGCAGAAGAGGCTACACCTGCTTCCTGTGGGTCCCCTGGGCAGAAGCATGCAGTGGTACCTCCTCCTGATGTGGGCCCAGGGGCTGAGGCAGGCTCCCCTCCCCGCCTCAGGTAAGGCCTGGAGCCCTGGCCTGGGAACCCGGGACGTGGGAGCGCTGGGAGAGGGAGGGGAAGAGCTTGGCAAGGAAGCCGGCGGGCTTTGGTAGGGAAGGCGGGGAGTGAATGCCGCATCTGTTTGGGGGAAGAAAACACACAGTTTACAGAGTTCTGTGTACCCTCATGGGAGAAAAGGCAATTTCTGAGAATGAGGTGCAGTTCTGTTTGGGGAGGTCAACAAAGGGCCTTGTGAACCTCAGAGCTGGTGACGCCTCACTGGCTGCCATAAGAGAGGAAGCAGGAGCAGAAAGAGACTAAAAAGGAGGAACTACCAGGATGCTCGTAGAACTTTTGCTCCCATTCCACTTCCCTTTCTTCCAGCCTTGAGGATAGAAAAGCAGGAAGCTTCCAGCAAACCGTTACAAGTAGCCTTCTGTGGGTCAAAAATACCTTCACAGATCCCAGACATTCTACCATTAGAGATTGAATCTATGTTAAATTTATTTCCTTCTATATAAAAAATATAGGCAAGTGTTTCTGAGAGGGGAAGGCAGATATTTAAAAACTGTAGAACTATCTGAGGATGGAGAAATGCCCAAAGGGTGTGGGGTGATAACCACTGAAGAGGGTGGTTTTGCCTGGGAGAAACAGAGTTTCTCTTTAGGCCTCCTTTCTCTTAGATTTCTTGGCTTTCTTGAAGGTTTTTCCAGGCACCTTTCTACAATCATAGTTTGTATTTCAGCCAGGTTGTATTTCAAGGGATAGTGCACCCAGAGTAGAACTAGGCTGTTGGAAGATACAAAAAGTTCAAGAGGTGGCACTGACTGACTAGGGCTTTTTTTCTAAGTGGGGAGACAAAATAAGCATATGAAAATTATCAATGAACTAATCATGGAGTTGTGTTACAGCAGAATATCTTGAGAGAGTAAAGAGCTAAGTTTATACTTAATAAGCAGGGATCTAATAAGGTGCTAATTACACAATACAGACATGGGGTGAGATGACAAGGAGTTGGGGCCATCCTAGAGGAGAAGGAGAGGTGTGGCTTTGACAAGTCTTCAAGTGGGGGTGGCAGGCAGAGGAAGACAGAAGAAAGCTATGGAAACAGATGTGATAGGAGAGAAGGTGATTGGCTGGACTAGAGTTGAAGTGCTTGTTGGAAAAGGAGACTGGAAAGGCACTCTAAGATGGGGTTGGGGGCCTTGAATGGCAGGCACAGAGAGGAGTATCTCTTGAAAGGGGGAAACTGGAAGCAAGTATAGTCTATTTGTGAGAGGTTCAGGATGGACCAGAGAAATTATCATTCCAAAAACCAATTCTGGCTTCAAAGTCCCTTGGAATTTCCACCAGAAAGTTCAAGGCCAGTTGTTGACCCAGGACTCATATGTGCTTTTCTTCCGTTCCTAGGAGCTGTGACAGGGAGAATAGTAACAGTGGGAAACATTTCTGCAAGGGAAGGCAGCTCTGTCACCTTACAATGTCACCTCTCCTCCACTACGGCCAAAGTGAGTCAGATTAACTGGGAGCGGCTGAACCAACCTCTGGCCCTTCGTCAAGCGGAGCGGGGCTGGCACGTCCACCCGGCCTTCAGTGAGCGAGTGGTCCCGGGCCCCAGCCTGGGCCTCACGTTCCAGTCGCTGACCACCAACGACACGGGGGAGTACTTCTGCATCTATCATACCTACCCCGATGGGATTTACCAGGGGAGAATCTTCCTGGAAGTCCTAGGAAGCTCAGGTATTTCTTCTGGAACAGGGCAGCCGATGATCCCTTTTCTCCTTGGGTAGAAAATGCCATCATGAAACACTGTAGAACGGGGCTTCTCAACCCTGACTCAGCGTTAAAAGGCTGGGCAGCTTTGAAACAATTCTGGAACCTGGGTCCCCTCCCCCCACCCAGACAATTAAATCAGAATCTCTAGGAGTAGACCCTGGGTGTGGTAGGATTTAAAAGCTTCCCAGGTGATTCTGATGTGCAACCAGCATTGGGAAGCAATTCAGTTTTAGCATTAAAGTTAGAAATAGCTTAAATATTGCAATTGGTTAGGTCATTTGAGAAGGGTTCTAATGTATTGATTTAGCATCAATCTTGCAAATTAGAATTAGCCTATACATTTATCAAAGATTAGAGCTGGATAAAGCCAAAGCACAGTGTGTGGTAAGTGTACATGTTCAATCACTTATATCTGCATGATCATGGTTTCCAAAATGCCCTTATGTTCATTAGCTACCTGGAAATGCAAATCAATCTTCTAGAAGATGGCAAAGAATTGTTATCATGTCTGAGAGACAGTACAGCAGAGCAATTTAGAGCTTAAACTGACTCCAGATTGCCTGGGTCCCAATCCTCGATCTGCTGTTGACTTCAAACAAGATAACTTTTCATCTCTGTACATCAGTTTTCTCATCTGTGAAGTGAGGATATTTGTAGGACTTTTCAAGATGCTAACATAGGATTAAATTCCTTCCTATAAGGAATGGACACAGTACCTGGAAGATATAATTACTATATAGGTGTAGCTCTTCATATGATTCCTTCTGATCTTTTGATGGAGCAGGAGGTTGAGGCTTGGGGGTGGTGGGAATGGTAGACCTAGTTTTAACACAGGTATTTTGGTTCCACTAAACTGCACCCTCAGATCTTATGGTTATTGCCATCCATTGTGTTGGACATTAAGCTTTACATGTTGGCCAAATATGTGTAAACTGAGAAGATCAAAGATTACCTAAAAGTTTCCTTCCAAATGCTGCTTCTTGGCTGGCTCCGACAGAGGCCAGGGCAGCCGGAGGTTAAAGGCCCAGGCTCCGGAATCTCCCTGCCTGGGACTGATGTGGTTGTCGACACCAGGTATCCTGGGAAAATTATTTAACTTTTTCTCAGTTTTTTTTTCATCTGTAACATGTGGCTAATAATCTCATGAGTTGATACAAAAAAAATTTTAGGACAGTGCTAAGCACAGCTTAACATAATAAATGCTAATTAATATTATTTAGTGCTTCATGGTTAGGGAGGACCTGGGACAATAAACAGAGCAGAGACCTGGAATCCAGCAACAGTAGCCGAAATGATGGTCTTGATCCTGCTGGGCTCTTTACCTGGTGCCCTATGGCCAAGAGCCTGTCACCAGACTGCAGGGGCAGCCGTAAGGAGGAAGGCAAGGCGGAAGGGCCCCCTGGAGGCGGAGGTCCCAGGGACAGCAGGCCAGAGAGGAATGTGTCTGTCTAGGCTGCATCCCTGAGGTCACAGTGGCACGGCAGTCTCACGGGCCACCTGGGAGAGCACCCAGAAGCCATTCTGCCGAGTCCCAGGTCAGCCCCTGCCCAAAGCCTCTGCAGACACTGGGGAACAGCACAGCTCACTTGCAGCTCCCCGCCTGTTCCTCAGGTGGTCAGATGCATACCTGGAATGCTGAATCTCCTTTAATCACTTGCATTAAGACCAACCCAGACCCTAATCTGAAAGCTTTAGTCCAAGTCCTTATCACTAACTGCAATATTTAAGCTATTTCTAACTTTAATGACAAAACTGAATTTAATCCTAAAGCTAACCCAGTTTGATATGTGCAAGCCTTAAATTACCCTTAAGCAGAGTTCACCCTTTCCTTGCTCTGCATTTAGTGGTGGTGTCCTGCTCGCCCCAGGGCTTCTCCTGGTTCAAGGGCCTTGAAGTCTTTGCTCTGTGGCTGTGACTGTGAATGGAGAAATTGGTGCTGTAATTTCTAATCGAATATTCCTAATTAAGTTGATATTCCTAATATCCTAAATTCCACTCTGGTCCTAATTGTATCTGCAACTCTACTTTTAAACCTAATCAAGCTCATTATCATAATCCCCACCTTGGCCCGATCGTGCTGTAACCCCTGTTCTTCATCTGTCCTCAAAAGCTGCAACAGAACCCATACCTAATCCTGGCTGCAAACCTCACTCTGTCCCCACCCTGGGACCCCATGTCCTTTTCTAGCTCCCCTGCAGTTATACTTTCCATGGCCACTTTGCCTCCAGCTTGCCCCTTCTCTAGTGCTAAGTCTATGACTGTGGCCAGAGCCATGGCGGCCCTGACCTCTGAGGACTGAGTCCTCAGGGCAGGAGGAACATGATCTGGGGAATCTGGCTCCTCCTGCCTCCTCCTGGCACTCCAAGCACACCCCAGGAACCGCCCTTGTCCTAAGGGATTGGATTCCTTGTCCACCTTCCTAGAAGTCTAAGCCCCTGGTCAGAGGGAAGTGGGGCCAGGCCTCTGCTACACCCTTTTGTCTTTCAAGACTTCCCTGAATGCCTGGGTTCTGCCCCAGCTCCCGGGGAGCAGGTGGGAGGGGATGAAGCAGAACGTGGCCTTCCACCTTCAGCACAGCACATATCAGGGCAATTTTTCTTCTCAAACACTCCTTGGATCACAAATCACTCATGTCTTCAAAACTCACCTTCTGCCTCTTTCTCCTCCCAGTTATGGTATATGTCATGATAGTCATTCACTTGTTCATGCTTTCATTCATGCTGCACACATTTATTGAGCATCTACTATGTGTCAGGTGCTTCAGAGGCTTATTCCTTCAAGGGCCTCACAGCCTACCTGGAAGACTGTCAAGTGAATGAGACAATTACCACAGAATGTGAAGAGTCTCGAGAGGGTACACACTAGTGATCAAAGAGAAGAGGGCACAGTCTGGGCTAAGGACAGGGGCTGAACAGGAAAGACTTCCAGGAGGTGATTATAAACTGAGTTTTGAAGCATGAGGAGGAACAGATTAGGAACACGGGCAGAATAAGAGAGTTCCCAGTAGGGAGGGAGCATGTCTGGGGCCATTGCAGTGGTTCAGCATGACCAGTAGGTAGGAGGTGAGGGTTGGGGAGTGGGGAGGTGAGGGTTGGGGAGTGGAGAGGTGAGGGTTGGGGAGTGGAGAGGTGAGGGATGAATCTCTGAGAGAAGAGCAGGGGTCATAGGGTGACCTTGTGTGCTCTGACATGCTTGTTACAATGTCAACTCCCAGTTGTCGCCACTGTCCTGCTTTCCTCTCTTCTCTGCTAGGAGCACAGTTTTGGGGAGGTATGGGGAAAACCAGTGTCTCCTCACATAGGATGGCCAGGGAGGAAAACTGCCTATGTGGTAGGATTTCTGAGAAAACCAGAAGTCCCCTCTGTCCAAATTCCCCTCCACCTCAGCCTTTTGTGGAAGGCTTTAATCTCAGCTCATTGCAATTTCCTGGAAAAGATACGTGTGTGTGTGTGTGTGTGTGTGTGTGTGTGTGTGTGTGTGTGTGTGTGTATGTAAGAAGTGGTGACAATAAACGTATTTAGCACGTCATTTCTACCTCATGAATGAAGGAATGAAGGACTTATGGAACAGAATTTGAGCATCTTATTGGAGTCAGGTCACCAATGATAGAGGACCGGAAAGAGGGGAAAGAAGCAGGAGAGCTGGAGCTGGGAATTTCACCCACTTCACAGTCTCACTTAAACTGGTATAACACAGTCTTTGCTATGTTCCTGCCTTGGCCTTCAAGGGGAGGACTGATGGGGTAACTGATAGTGTGAGTCACAGGAAAGCAGGACACCTGGGGTGGGGGTGGTGGGGAGGACTCAAGACTGCAAATTAGGGTTTAACAAGTCCTTCAGGTGAGTCTGATGCACACTAAAGTTTGAGAACCACTGCACTAGAAAAGGACAGAACCTGGTAGAGTGAAACGAGCAAGGACTTTGAAGTCAGACTGACTTTCTGGGGAACCCGAACAAGTTACAAAACCTCTTGAAACTGTTTCCTCGTCTTAAAATGGGGTTAATAATGGAACCTGTCTGTAGCATTGTAATATATGTAAATTATAGGAGTGCAGTGGTGGTCATTTTCCTAGTCCCTAAATGTAAAATTGGAATGGACATACTTGGTATCCCCATATAGACTTCTTGACCTGTGAGCTAAGAGCTCTCATAGTAGAAGCCCAGAAGTCTCTGAAACTGCCCCTCTACAACTAGTTTAGTAAATCAGAAACAGTATCACATCCTGGGGGAATGGCAGAGGTTGGAGTCTCCCGTAGAGATGGGCCCATTGAACATGTAAGTGGTATATGTCAAATTGAAGAGAGAAGTAGTGTTTATGTGATGGAGCATGTTCCAATTTGCTAATGCTGCTGTTATGCAAAATACCAGAAATGGACTGCCTTTTAAAAAGGAATTTATTAGGTTACAAATTTACAGTTCTAAGGCCATAAAAGTGTCCAAACCAAGGCATCAACAAGAGGATTCCTTCACTAAAGATTGGCCAATGGTATCTGGAACACCTTTGTTGGCTGGGAAGGCACGTAGCTGGTGTCTGCTGGTCCTTTACTCCTGGGTTGTGTTTCAAAATGGATTTCTCCAAAATGTCTCTGGGCTTTTGTCTTAGTCCTCTCTCGCAGCTACTGTGCATCCTTGCTTCTTTCTTCCAGGGCATTTCTCTCTAAGTGTCTGGGCATCCTCTCTTAGCCTCTCTGGGGCAAACTCTTGGCATCATCTTTTAGCTTAGCATCTCCAAACATCCTTCTGTCTGCATCTCCAAGCATCTCCAAGTGTCTGCTTCCATGTTGGCTCTTAGCTTCTCTTAAGTACTCTAGTGAACTAATCAAGACCCAAACAGAATGGGCAGGGTCCTCACCTCCATGGAAATAATTCAGTCAGAGTTATCACCCACAGTTGAGTGAGTCACATCTCCATGGAAACACTCAATCAAAAGGTTCCACCTTTAAGGTTGGGTTAAAAGGTCATGAGTCTTCCGATTTTATGACAGTGTGGCTTACAAAGGGTTACAGCGTGACTGTGAAAACCTTGTGGATTGCACTCCCTTTATCCAGTGTATGGATAGATGAGTATAAAAGTGGGGACAAAGCCTAAATGAAAAATAAGGTGGGATGGGAGGGGGGTGATTTGGGTGTTCTTTTTTTTATTTAAATTTTTTATTTTTATTCTGATTCTTTCTGGTGTAAAGAAAATGTTCAAAAACAGATTGGGGTGATGAATGCACACCTATAAGATGGTACTGTGAACAGTTGATTGTACACCATGGATGATTGTGTGGTATGTGAACACATCTCAATAAAACTGAATTAAAAAAAAAAGATCATGGGTCTTCTGGGTTCCATAACAGTTTCAAACAGAGTATGAGCAGGTCTGGAGGGCCCAAGCCCATGGCACCACATGGCCAGGTGCCCCAGACCTCCCTGTCATGCACCAGCATCTCTTCATTAGATCCCACTAATGGACACCTGGGGTATTGTTTCTGACCAGCTGAAGAAAGAAGAAGATGGCTGAGCCTTGTTCACAGATGTGTTAGCAAACACATCCATGTATGCCACATTATATAGGAGTATACCAAAAATGGCAACTGGTGTGCCACAGTCCCACACACATGTGACCTTGAAAGAGGGGAAGCTTTGGGCAGTGCACATGGTCACCCACTTGATGTGAAAAGAGAAGAGGCTCAACTTAGACTATACCCATACTTGCGTGGTGTAGTAGAGAATGGTTGGTCAGGTACCAGGAAGAGGCAAGCATGGAAGATCAAGGACAAGAAGATCTGAAGTGAATGCATGTGGATGGACAGATGGGCATGGCACAGATGGTGAAGATCTTTTTTTTTT
>PVKY010008553.1:0-13971 GCA_004027775.1 Bradypus variegatus
ACCCACCCCTCCCTTGTGTTCCTGTCCCTGCGTCCTCACATCACACCTCTCCTGGAAATCACTCTAACATAAAGGGTTGTTTTTTTTGGGGGGGGGGCAAACTACTTTATTTGAAGAAATAGTACAGATGAAGGAAGTTGGTGGATGTTGATACAACTCATGGAAAAGATCAAGGTGAATCCATCGTCTCTGCACGGCCCCCGCATCCCCGGGAGGCCCCCCCGGCTCTGGAGAAGCCAGCCCGAGGCTTAGCTCCCTCTTCGCTGCTTCCCAGGGTGTGCTTGCCAGAGCCCCCCACCCCTGCCAAGCCTGGTCCCATCCTGCACAGTGGTTACGTGGTCACCCAGTTCTGTGACCAATTTCACCTGCTCCCTTAGGCATTCAGTCACAGCAGGATCACACAGGTGGGGTCGTCCTTGTCAGTGGCCGGATTGTGCGGTTCCAGTGGAGACTGATGCGTCTCTTTTTCCTAAGCATCACACACAGTCCGTTGCACTCAGCCCGCTCCTCCGGGTGGAACGTTCTGGCATCTTGATGTCCTCAAAGAAGACTCGACCACCTCCTGTCTGCTGCAGCTTCAGAAACTTCTCAGCAGGTTCCATCTCCTCACAAGATTAGAAAAGAAAATATTTGGGAAAGTTCTCCAAAGCCACATCACCGTGGTCAAAGTGGTAAGTCACAGACAGGTGGACATCAGAGGTGAAGGGCCCGGGGTGGATCCAGCATTGGCAGCGGCCGAGTCCTGGGTGCACCGAGGGGGTTATGGTCGTGCAGTGGGGGCTGAGGAGAGCAGCGGAGCCTGCAGGGCCCAGTGAGGGGGTGGCAGGGGCAGGCTCAGAGCGTCTGGCCAAGGGGGGCAGCGTCAGGTTCTGTTCAAGCACCGCTGGAGCAGGAAACTGCTCAACTCTCTGTAAAGACGTCCAGCCCATTCTAACGTGGTTTAGTGTATCGTTCTGTATGTTTGTGTTCTAGAAAAATATGTACCATTTTGTGGGTATAGAGCTTATTATACTTAGCAAGGAGAAGTGAGGCTGCACTTTCCACATTTAGCTTTGAAATCTCCTCAGCTAAATAACCACTTTCATCGCTCTCAAATTCTGCCTTCCACTGGACATCAGAATTCAATTTTGCCAAATTCTCTGCCGCTTTAAAACAAGGGTCGCCTTTCCTCCAGTTTTGCAGCGACACATTCACCATTTCCGCCAAGGCCTCATCGGAAGCCCCTTTAGAGTCCGTATTTCCACCAGTGGGCTCTTCAAGGATGTCCAGGCCTCTCAGTTCTTCCAGACCCTTCCCATTACCCCATTCCAAAGCCATTTCCACATTTTTTGGTATTTGCAAGAGCAGCACCCCACTTTCCTGGTACCAAAATCTGTCTTACTTTCTGTTTTGGTTTGCTACAAAATGCCAGAATGCAATAGACTAGAAATCGGTTGGCTTTTATAATGGGGATTTATTAGTTTACGAATTTAGAGTTCTAAGGTCAGGAAAATGTCTAAACTAAGGCATCGATAGGATGATCCCATCTCTGAAGAAGGGCCACTGGCAGCCGGCAAGGCATGTGGCTCATGTCTGCTGGTCTTTCTCCCCTGGGTTCCGCTGCTTTCAGCTCCTGGCTTCAGTGGCTCTCTCAGCAACTCTGGGGGCTTTCCTCCAAGCTTCTCTGGGTGTTTCTCTCTTTTATACTCCCACAAAGGACTCCAGTAAAGGATTAAGACCCAGCTTGAATTGGGCGGGTCACATCTCCATGGAAACAACCTAATGACAAGGTCCCACCCACACCCACAGGAATCGACTAAAAGAACGCGGCCTTTCCTGGGCACATAACAGCTCCAAACCAGCACAGTTTCCCAGGCTGCTTAAAACAGATACTATGAAATGGGTCAGGTTTAAACAATGGGAGAGTTTATTCGCTTACAGTTTGAGGCCAAGAAAATGTCCAAATCAAGTCATCATCAAGGTAGTGCTTTCTTCCTGAAGACCAGCTGCTGGAGTTCCTGGGCTCCTCTGTCCCATATACCACTGCACATGGCAGCTCTCCCTTCTCTACTGGGTTTTGTTCCTTTCAGCTTCTTACTTGCATGGCTCTCTCTCTCTCTCTTTCTCCTTAAAATAGGTTCACACCCACAGGATGATTTTCTAGGGTACATACAGTTCCAAACCACCAAAATTATCTATTGCATGGTGTTATGGATTGAATTGTATTCCCCCAAGATATGCTGAAGAACTATTCCCCATTACCTCAGAATGTGACCTGTGCCGGTTTGTATATATTATGTCCCCCAGAAAAAGCCATATTCCTTGATGCAATCTTATGTGGACAAATGTATTAGTGTTGATTAGACTATAATTCTTTGAGTGTTTCCATGGAGATGTGACACACCCAACTGTGGGTGATAACTCTGATTGGATAATTTCCATGGAAGTGTGGCCCCACCCATTCAGCATGGGCCTTGAATAGTTTACTGGAGCACTATATACGCTCAGACAGAAGGAGCATACTTGCTACAGCCAACAGGGACTCTTTGAAGAACGCACAGGAGCTGAGAGAGATGCTGCAAATGAGAGACAGTTTGAAGATGGTCGTTGACAGCAGACTCTTGCTCTGGAGAAGCTAGGAGAGGACAAATACCCCAAAAGCAACTGAGAGTGACATTTTGAAGAGGAGCTGCAGCCTGGAGAGGAACGTCCTGGGGGAAAGCCATTTTGAAACCAGAATTTGGAGCAGACACCAGCCACATGCCTTCTAAGCTAACAGAGGTTTTCTGGATGCCATTGGCCATCCTCCAGTGTAGGTACCCTATTATTGATGCATTACCTTGGACACTTTATGGCCTTAAGATTGTAACGTGTAACCAAATAAACCCCCTTTATAAAAGCTGATCCATTTCTGGTGTTTTGCAATCTGGCAGCATTGGCAAACCAGAACATGATCTTGTTTGGAAATGGGGTCAATACAGATGGAATTAGGCAAGTTAAAATGAGCTCATATTCTGGTGATGTGGACCATTAATTCAATATGACTTGTGTCCTTATAAAAAGAAGATATCTGGGCACAGGCAGCTCTTGACAGAGGGGAGAACATCATGTGACTACTGAGGCCAAGAATGAAATGGATTTCTGGCATACCATCCACCAGAAGCCAGGAGAAAAGCAAGGAATAGATTCTTCCCTACAGACTTCAAAGGAAGCATGGCCCAGCCAACACTTCGATTTCACAGTTCTAGGCTCTAGAGCTGTGCGACAATAAATTTCTCTTGTTTTATGCCACTAGCTTTTGGTACTTTGCTACAGCAGTCCTAGGAGACTAAGACACATGATATATCTCTTTCTGCCTTGTTACATTTATTTTTACAGTGCATGAATTGTAGACAGAATGTGGTCTTGATTTTATATCCAATGTGACAATCTTGCCTTTCAATTCAAGTGTGGAGTCCATTTACATTTAATGTAAAAATAGATCTAGTTAGGGTTAAGTCTATTGCCTTGCCCTATTTTCCATGGTCTTTTCTGTTTTTTGTTCTTCTGGTGCTCTTTTCCTGCCTTTCTTGGAGGGAGATAATCAAATATTTTTAGTATTTCCCTTCATATCTTCTATTGGTTTCTTGGCTATACATTTTTGAATTAGTTTTTTTGTAGTTTAGAGTCAACAATATGAATACTTAACTTATCAAAATCTGTTTAGATTTAATATTGAACCACTTCACACCTGACACTTCACAAATGCCACTTCACATTTCCAACTTCACACTTCACATATTTAATTACCTTACAAGAGTATAATTCCTTCTACCCTCCATGGTCCTTTGGGCTATTGTTGACATGACTTTTACTTTTATATACATTATAGACCTCATTTATAATGTTATTATTTTATTTTAAAAAGTAAATTGGTTTTTAAGGAAATATTGAAAAGAAGAATTTTGTATTTTACATTTCCCCACTTATTTATTCCTTCTGTTAAATGAAGGAATCATCTGGTATAATTTTCCTCAGCCTGAAGAACATTCTTTAGCATTTCTCATAGTGTAGGTATGGTGGTAACAAAAATCTCTCAGCTTTCATTTACCTGAAACTGTCTTTATTTTACTCTTATTTTTAGCAGCTATTTTTGCTGTACATAGAATTTCTGAGTTAACATACTTTTTCTTTTAGCACTTTAAAGATGTCATTTCATTGCCTTCTGGCCCCTGTTTTTTGTGAGGAGGCAGCCATTATTCACATCATTATTCATATCACTTTTCCCCTGTATGTGATATGTGATTTTTCCTTTCAAAGTTTTCTTTTTATCTTTTGTTTTCAGCAGATTCACAATAATGTAACTGAGTATAGTTGTTTTTATACTTATCCTGTTTGGGGTTCACTGAGATTTTTGAATCTATAAGTTGATATTTCTAATTAAATTTTGGAAATTTTTGGTCATTATTTCTTCAAGTATTTTTTCTGCCCTATTCTCACTTTCTTCTTCTGAGGCTTTAATTACATGTATATTAGACCATTTTGTATTGGTCTGTTCACTTTTTTGTTGTTTTTGCTGGTCTCTTTCTTCAAATTGGATAATTTCTATTGATCCATGTTCAAGTTTACTGACTCTTTTGTCATTTACAATCTGCTGTTAATCCAGTAAATTTTTAATTTTTAATTCTTAATTTAGTTATTTTACCTTTAACATTTTTCTGTTTGGTTCTTTTTATATTGTTTATATTTCTACACTGAAATTCCCTATCTGTTCACTCAGTGAGATGACATTTTCTTTTAATCTTTGAACATATTTATAATAGCTGCTTTAAAAACAGGATCTGATAAATTTAGACAGTTTTCTATTGACTGCTTATTTCTTGACCATGAGTCACATTTTCCTGCATCTTTGCATTTCTAGTAAAATCTTGTGGTATGCTGGACATTGTGGATGATACACCATTAAGAGACCGGATTTTGCTCTCATCTTCTGAAGCGTATCAATTTTTGCTCTGCTAGCTTAATTACTGACTGATCATCTTTAACCTGTTTAGGCTTGGTTTTACACTTTATGATGGCAATCTATGGAAAATCCAAGGTGTTTCCCAAGGTGCTCTAACTTAGTGTGACCCAACTTCCAAACTCTGTCTGCCTGGGTATCTTATCAGGGCTTGGCTTTAGGAGTCATGAGAGTGGGACGAGAGTTTTCATAACCCCAGTATGGGGTCCTGGCTCCCAGGGAAGAGACATTCCAGGCCTCAGCCCTTGGCACAAGGTTGAACAAGGGGTCAGTAAGCTGCCTCCGCTTGGGCTGGGCCTGAACTCCCAAGCCCCAGCACTGCTCCACTTCCAGTGACGTACGGGGCTCTTTTCCTAACCCTGCGGCAGCCACTCCCTTGGGGAGCCTCTTCCTGCGTATGTCCAGCCCAGTCCTCGGCCACAGGCTTGCAATCAACCCACCCAGACATCTGGGCACAGCCCCCTCCTCTCCAGCCCTGCCCTGCAGCTTCCAGCCCCTGGAGCAGCCGCAAGGGCTGACCTCGGACTCCTTGGCTCAGCAGGACCCTGGGCTCTGCCTGGAGCAGCTCGAGCACCACTGGGAAGCAGAGCCGGGCACAGCATCCGGGGCTCATCTCCTGAGTTCCCGTCCTCCAGGGATGGAAGTTGGCCTGCTCCTGAAAACAGCTGCTGCATATGTTTTGTCAAGCTGTGTAGTTATTTACAGCACGCGCACCTGTGTGTGTGTGTGGGAGGGGGTGGTACCAGGTGCAGCTTCCCAGTCAGGAGCGAGTGTCCGGGATAGTGTGTGTGCACCTAGTTAGCAGAGGGAGAAGACGGTGTGTTGTGCGTCTCACACTGTTTCTGGCTTGTTCTCTTCTGCTTTGGGAGCCAATGAGTAGCAGCTTGTCAGGAACCACAAGGAAGCAGGAGCTGGTGAAAGGGTCTGGCAGGACCTAGAAGACAGAGATGCCTCTGAGCTGGGCAGGCTCGTGTCCTGGAGGCAGAGGGAAGGCTGGTCCTCTCTAGGGGATAAGAGGCTGGGGTAGGGGGCAGGTGGAGAGGCAGTTTCCCCTCGCCCCCAGGAAGTCACCTGGGACCTCAGCTTGGGCCCCACAGGGGCACGGGGTTTCCTCTCCCAGGAGCTGCTGGCCGCCTCAATCCCCCACAGGGTGAGGTGGCTGCGGGGAATCAGCTTTCTTGGAAGCAGCCCAGCATCCGGCCTCCTGGGAGTAGCTGGGTTTGTTCTTTCCCAGCGGTATCACCTTATGCCCCCACACAAAGCTTTTGTGCTCCCACCCTCGGCAAAGGTGGCCTGACTGGCAGGGCCTCTCCCAGGCCACGCCTGATGGGGCACCCCGGTGTCGCTGTATGCACTGTGGCTCCTTCCTTAAACGCGGGAGATGAAGCCCCTCAGTGCGGGGGGTGGGTGAGGGGACCTTCAGGCCTTTTCTTACCAGGGAGGTGACCCCTGTCATGCCTCGGGGGCCAAGGGCATCTGGGAACTGGGCAGCCCCTGTTATTGCCACAGCCCTGCTCCAGCACCAGGCTCCTGACAAGACAACTGCCGGGAAGGCAGAGACCCCAGCGTGGGTCAGGGGCTTTCAGGAGACAGGGGGTGAGTGCAGCCAGGTGAGGAGGCCTGGGAGGCACCCAGAGCTCCCTGGCACCCAAGGGCCCCCGCGCCCCCCTCCCTAGGCACAGCCCTGATGGTGTATGTGGACATGCTCCCCCTGCATCTCTCCCCTTCCCAGACTCTGGGTCCCACGACATCGGGTGAAGAAAAGAATCAACAAGCCAGTAACTGAGCAACTGGGAAGGCTGTGGGCTGGGCGCAGAGTGCAACTCCGGCACTTTCCGCCTTGGCAAAACCTTCAACTTGCAAAGCCCTGGTGCATGTCTGGACATGAGAGGGCTGCTCTCCCCGTGGGCAGGGTCAGCTCCCTCCCCAGATCCTGGAGTGTCCCGGAGGCTCTGGGCCACGGCTTGGCCACTGCTGGCCTCGGGGGTGGTAATGGTGGCTCGGAGCCTGTTAGTTCATGTTCTTCAAAGGGGCCCCCAAAGGAAATGTTCTCTGAAGTGTCTTGTGGGCCCAAAGGACCCCCTCCCCAGACGAGGGTCTTGTTCTAGTTTGCTAATGCTGCCGGAATGCAAAACACCAGAGATGGACTGGCTTTTATAAAGGGGGTTTATTTGGTTACACAGTTACAGTCTTAAGGCCATAAGGTGTCCAAGGTAACACATCAGCAATCAGGTACCTTCACTGGAGGATGGCCAATGGCGTCCGGAGAACCTCTGTTAGCTGGGAAGGCACATGGCTGGTGTCTGCTCCAAAGTTCTGGTTTCAAAATGGCTTTCTCCCAGGACGTTCCTCTCTAGGCCACAGCTCCTCCTCAAAATGTCACTCTCAGTTGCTCTTGGTGTATTTGTCCTCTCTTAGCTTCTCTGGAGCAAAAGTCTGCTTTCAATGGCCGTCTCCAAAATGTTTCTTTAACCTGAAGCTCCTCTCTCAGTTCCAGTGAGTTCTTCAAGTGTCCCTCTTGGCTGTAGCTCCTCTTCAAAATGTCACTCTCAGCTGCACTGAGTTCCTTCTGTTTGTCAGCTCATTTATATGGCTCCAGTGATTTAATTTAGACCTCCATGGAAATTATCCAGTCAGAGTCATCACCCACAGTTGGGTGGGTCACATCTCCATGGAAACACTCAAAGAATTACAATCTAATCAACACTGATACATCTGCCTGCACAAGATTACAACAGAGATAATGGCATTTTGGGGGATATAATACGTTCAAACCGGCACAGTGCTCATGGCAGAGGAAGCCTGACACTGAGCCCCCAAACCAAGCCGGGCCCCTAGGCACCCCTGGGCCCGCCCTCCCCCTGGGTTCCTGGGGCAGCCCAGGGCCCCAAAGCCACCCTCTGCAGGGAGCCCTGAGGCTCAGACACCTGAGGGCAGCTCTGGGAGCCCGGGGCACCCACGTGTTGTCCCGTAGAAGACGGCGCTGGGGGGTCATAAGTCTGTCCTTCCCCTCCCTGTTCAGAAGAAACAAAATTCACCAATGAGATGGCCCTTGGCTTCCCGCCTGAGGTTATGGCCAAAGCAGCCCCAGACCTGGCCTGTGCCAGCCAGGTATGTCCAGCCACAGTGGGTGCCAGGGCTCCGTTCCCACCGTGGTGGCACTCGGGTAGGAAGACACCAAGCCGAGGGATGGGGACATGGCTCAGCCCCTCCCTAAAAGCAGCGCCAGGGAGGTGTGTGCCTGGGTGTGCCCCGTGCATGCACATGTGTGTGCACGTGCCCCAGGCCCCTGTGTGCTCTGTGTGCCTGTGTGCATCTACACATGTGGGTGTGCACATGTGTGCACCATGCGTGCCCCCTTGGGTAAGGCCGAGTGTAGGCATGTGTGAGTGAAGGGGAGCGGTGACCCGATCAGTCCGGCACCTGTGCCTTCCATCCCCACCCACAGGCCTCTTGGCCCCTCTGGAAAGACCCCTACCCGCTGGCCCTGATGCTGTCCTTGGCTTCCCCTCGCTGCTCCCTGCTTCCCTGGCACCTGCATCCAGGAGGCCCCAGCAGCTCCATCTGGATGTCACAGGGACAGACGTCAGCCCCACTCACCCCTGCACGGCTCACACCGGCGTGTGTGAGGGCACGTCATTCAGTCATTCATTCATTCACTCGCTCACTCACTCACTCATCTGGCAGAAGGGCCAGGAGCTGGGGAACAACAAATAAACAGCCCTGCACCCCCCACACTGCCCCCCAGGTTCCCAACCTAGTCTGGGGCAGAGAGAAGCAGCCCAGGGCCCGGGGCCTGAGGGGCACCCCCAGAGGGGCTGAGGCCCAAGCTGAACCCAGAGGCCAAGAAGGGGATGGGGACAGGGACAGGGGGTGTCGGCCTCCATCTCCCAGCCTTGGGCAGGCAGGAGCAAGTCCAGTGACAGTGAGGGCAATGTGGGGTCAAGGGAAGCCTCCAGGGTCAGTGGGGTGGGCTCTTGGGCCTGGGACAGTGTGAGTCGGGGCTGGCAGCTCAGGTGCAGGGCCGGGCTCTGTCTTTCTCGCCTTGGTCCCGATACAGCAGGTGCAGACAGCTTCCCCTGCACCCTGGGCCCAAGCTGGGGTCAGACGAAGGAGAGGCCCCTCTCTCCCTGCACCCCTCCCCTGCCCCCCTTGGGCCCTGGCTAGGGGACAGCCTTGCCCTCCGTCACCATCACCCACCGTGTTTCAGGGTCCAGGGTCCCAGGCATGGGATGGCACACAGCCCTACCTCCCAGGCACTGAGGTCAACGTGACCTCAGCCCCCTGCCCCAACCCCCACGGCTTTCCCCCTGTGGGTGCCCCAGGGCTGGGCCTTCCATTGCTGCTCAAGTGTACCCTCTGGGCTGGCCCATGGGTCCAGTTTCAGGCAGTTTTGTTCTCCCTTTATTCTGAGAAGCAGGAAAAACAAACACACCCTGTTCCCAAGTGCTGCAGGGAAATTTGAGAAGGACACTCAGCGAATGCTCAGAAGGACCTTTGTCCCCACCTCAAGTGTCCCAGGCCCTTTCCTTCCTGCTCGTCACACGTGTACAGACACACGTGCACTCAGTCACAGCCCCAAGCCCCTGCTGGGTGGTGCCCCAAGAGACCCCCATGCACTCTGCCCAGCTCACTCGTCCCCCACGGTCCTCCCAGGTCCCCAGGCCCCCTGTGACCTGTGGCAGCCCTGCTCCCCCCGTTAGCAATTCCCACTTCAGATCTCCAGTTGTCAGTGAGCACCCACGGGTGGGCATGCGGGTGGGGCCCAGCGGCACTACCAGGACAGCCCCAGCCCCTCTGCCTGCAGCTCGGCCATGGCTACCGCCCACTGGGCACCTTGAGGGGCTGGCAGTCAGCCTGTGGCAAAGAAGAAGAAACAGAGCCAGGCCAGGGCCAGCTCCACGCCAACCCCACACAGCCTTGGACACACACTGACCTCTCAGGCCGCAGCCCCTTGGCTGCGGGGAGGGGGTGATGCCCCAAACCAATAGTGAAATGCCGGACTATGGGTGCTTCGGAGGAGAAGGAAGCAGGAGGAGTGAGGGGAGTGGGGGGCACTGGGGTGCACCTCTTGAAGGAAGGTGGTTGGGGCGGCCTCCATGACACAGAGGAGAGGGGGTGAGTGGCTGCTGTCGAGGGGGGCAGCCAGTGCCAAGGCCCTGGGGCAGAGCAGGCCTGGCTGTTGGAGACAGAGCAGGGTGAGTGTGTGTGCAAGGTGAGCGTGCAGGGTGAGCGTGCAGGGTGAGCATGTGAGCAGAGGGGTGACCAGCTGATGGTGTGGGGCCTGGGCTTTGCTCCTGAGTGGCGGGGCCCGGGAGGGGTGCAGCCAAGGAGGGCCCTGACCCCACCTGCACTTTGGAGGCCCGGCCTGGGCTGCCCCACGGTCAAGTCCCAGATTTCCTGACAGGCTGGATGATGGGAAGTGAGGAAAGGACCCAAGGTGGGGGGCTTGGTTTCGGAGAGACGGAGCTGGTGACGCCACAGACACCCAGATGGGTTCCGGGTGGTCCCTTGGGCCCGGAAGTGGGACTGTGATCTGGGCCGCAGGTGTGGGGGGGTCAGCTGGCTGGGGGTGGGGGCTCCCTTCTCCAGCCCGTGCCCCTCTCCATGCAGTCCTGGCCCTGGGGCAGTGGGTGGTGCCTCAGGAAGGCTGGGGGGTCGGCTGGGTGCAGCACATTGGATTTCCAAAATATTTGCCTCTTCTCAGCTCTCCTGGGGAGCGGTGGTGCTCAGCTCGAGTATGATTAGGTTGGTCGGTTGCTTCTAAGTGGGCTAGAGAAGTCAGGGAAGGAAAATTCCACCTCGGGGAATTGAGAGCTCCACGTTGACCCTTGAGGAAACATTTCTCTCCCATAGTGGCAGGGCCAAGGTTTCTAAAACCCAAACCCAAAAGCTGCCCCTGAATCAACTGCAAGATGAATTCCTCCTCTCCCAGGCTCTTCTGTGTTGGTACGGCTCCAGTTGGTGATAAACGGTGCGGGAACACCGGGTGAGCAGATGCACTGGAGCACGAGGTTTTGCTGAGACCCTTTCCCAGCAGAAGCAGCTTTTCCACTCCTGTCTGAGCACCTCAGTCTCCCTTTGCCTGTAGAACCTGTAGGGTGGTTTGGGATTGCGTGTGCCCCAGAAGACATGCTCTTAAATGTAGTCCATTCCCGTGGGTGTGAACCCACTGTAAGTAGGACCTTTTGGTGAGGTGACTTCAGTTAGGGTGTGGCCCACCTCAACCAGGATCGGTCTTAGTCCTTCACTGGATCCTTTACAAGACAATGAAATTCAGACAGGGAGAGAGAGAAAAAGCAACAGAAGCAAGAAGCTTAAGGTCAACGGAACCTGGAAGAGAAGGGAGAGGCTGGGAGAGGCTGCCATGTGCACTTTTGGGTGATAGAGGAGCCCAGGACCCCAGTTCATTGGAAGCCAACCCAAGAACATCAGTCTTCAGGAAGAAAGTCTCACTTTGATGTTGCCTGTGCCGGTTTGGATGTATTATGTCCCTCAAAACGCCATGTTCTGTGATGCAATCTTGTGGGGGCAAGTGTATTAGTGTTGATTAGGTTGGAATCCTTTGATTTGTTTCCATGGAGACATGACTCAATCAACTGTGAGTGAAACGTTTGATTGGATAATTTCCATGGAGGTGTTACCCCACCCATTCAGGGTGGGTGTTTATCGGATCACTGGAGATGGATAAAGGAATTCACAGACAGAAGGACCTCAGAGCAACTGAGAGTGACATTGTGAAGAGGAGCTGCAACTAAGAGAGGATAAAACACCCCAAAAACAACATTTTGAAATGCAACCTGGGAGCAAGCAGACGCCAACCACATGCCTTCCCACCTAACAGAGGTTTTTCAGACACCAATGGCCATCCTCTATTGAAGGTACCTGATTGCTGATGTGTTACCTTGGACACTTGATGGCCTTAAGACTGTAACTGTGTAACAAAGTAAACCCCCTTTATAAAGCCAGTCAGTCCATCTCTGGTGTTTTGCATTCCGGCAGCATTAGCCAACTAGAACAGTACCCAAACTGAAGGCAGGGGGCTTTAAGCCAACAGGCTGAGGTCCTTCTAAGCAAAGGAAACCAGACACAGAAAAGGAAGCCATGGGAGCAGCCAGAAGCTGGAAGTAACAGAACCTGGAGGAGAAAGGAGAAGACATCACTACATGCACTGCCATGTGACGGAAAAGCCAAGGAGTCCCCAAGAAGCCAGAAGACACTGACCCTGGGGAAAGCAAGTCCTCTAGCCTCTGAAACCAGGAGCCAGTAAATTCCTGCTGTTAAGCCAACCCACTGCAATCATATTTGCTTTATTAGATTGAAAACTAAAACATTATCCAAAGCGATTTACAGATCCAATGCAATCCGAATCAGAATAACAGTCTTCATTGCAGAAATGGAAAAGTTGATTACCAAATTCTTATGGAAGGGCAAGGAACCCCAAATAGCCAAAAACATCTTGAAACAGAATAAAGTTGGAGGACGCACACTTCTGATTTCAAAACTTACTACAAAGCTACAGTAATCAAAGCAGTGTGGGATTGGTACAAGGACAGACATATAGACCAATGGAACAGAATTGAGAGCTCAGAAATCAACCCACACATCTGCGGCCAATTGACTTTTGACAAGGGTGCCAAGTCCATTTGATGGGGGAAAGAAAACTTCTTCAACAAATAAATGGTCCTGGGACAGGAGATATTCACATGGCAAAGAATGAAAGTGGACCCCTACTTTACACCATAAACAAAAATTATCTCAAAATGGATCGATGAGCCAAATACAAGAGATGAAACTCTTAGAATATAACAGAGGAGGGGTTCCTGGGAATGATGGCGGCTAGGTGAGACAGAGCAGGGAGACACCTCCGTGAAAGACACTGAGCGGAAACCAGAAAGTGACCCAGAACGTCAACTCCAGGGTAGCACCAGCTGGACAAGGTCTGCTAAAGCCACAGGGAACGTGCATTTGCTGAAACCAGTAGTCTGCATTCTGGGACGAGTGAGTGATTCGGCTAAGTCCCTCGGCCACACTGCGGTGCGGGGAAACAGCGGGGTGGCGCTTGGAGCCCGGGAGCAGCGGCAGATAGGACGGGAGTGGTGTGGACTAGCACCTCGGAGTCTGGCGTGGAGGATTCCCCTTCCCATACCCACTGCTGACTGTCTCGGGTCCAGGAGAACAAAGGGGAGCCAGGGACAGGTGAAAGAAAGGGGCCGCGCTGCTCACAGCCGTCTCCCTGGCGGGCGGGGCTGCTCCTGCCCGGGGCTGAACGCACGGCACAGAGCCGCACCAAGAGACCCAGCCTGACAGAGACCTTTCCTTGCGGCCCCAGTCACATGCCACATTATCCGCCGTGGACAGTGGCTTTGAATACACCCACGGCTGATTGTCCCAGAGCAGGGAGAGCAGAGCTGTGCGGAAAGGGAGGAGTTAACCCTTCCTACTCAACCATCTTTGAAGCAGGCTGGGAGCGCCCCAGCACAGCCTGGCATCCCAGGGCTTCCCTGGAGAACGGCACGCACTTGTGACGTGTCACGGCTCTGCCGCAGCAGAGGTCCCGGATAAGCACAGCAGAGAGGGGGAACTGCTCAGAAAGGTTCTGCAGCCAGGGGACCCGCGCCCCTCCCCGCCAGGCTTGGTCCCATGGGAGGAGGGAGCGCCGGCGCTGGGAACCCAGGAAAAGAAAAGAAAAAAAAAAGCAGCAGCTTTTTGGAGTTCGGGCGCCTGGAAGGGGGAAGGGCAGAGCTCGGGCAATTCCTGAGGAGGGACTGAACTCTCTGTCCCCTGGATATCTCATTAATGGCCCTAACTGCTTTGTCTCTTAACATTTCAATAACCCACTAGATCTGTGAGGAGGACTTTTTTTTTCTTTTCTGTTTCTAAAATTATTTCTCTAAAATGAGTGCAGAACTAAGAGAGCTCTGAGACAAAAGGCAATAATCCAGAGGCTGAGAGAATTCACTAAACACCACAACTTCCCAAGAAAAGGGGGG
>PVKY010008554.1:0-13972 GCA_004027775.1 Bradypus variegatus
GTGGTTAGGTGGAAACGGGACTCAGTGAAAGCAGAAGGAGGAAGTTCTAGAATGGGGAGAGGGGCTTCCTGCCGGGGCCGTCTGGAGAGCAGGTACTGGACCTGGCATTGAGAATGTGACCTGGGGGAAGGAGCCCCAAGAGTTGCAGGGAGGCGGAGGAGGTGGCGATGGTGGGGGGGTTGTAAAGAAGACAGAGTTGAGGTGACCCGGCTGCCTTCCACCTGCCACTCAAGCTGCTCTGCCAAGCCTGGTTCCCGCTTTTTATCCCTCTCCATCTTGCCTTCTCATCCATCCTTTTGACAATCTTGCATGGGGCTCTTTTGCACCATATATTTTATCCCTTGTCATCAGCCAAACAGCCCTATTATATTAATTTATTGTCTTTTCCGGTAACTTGTAGCCTTCCTGTAAACTCCCCCCTTTCCCTTGCTGGGTTTGTCCACTGCCAAACCACAGCTCCTGTTCTGCCCCCTGCTCCTGACCCTGGGCATGGCCAGATGGTGAACAGAGGTCTCCTGGGACCCTCCTGGACTCAGCATATTGAGGACCACTTCTGGGTCCCCCTCTCCTTGTGTGAGTTCTCCATGGATGGCCTCTGTGTGTTCCCGCACCGCTGGTGGCAAGATTGTTACTCAGTGTGACTTCTTGCCTAGGACACCATCTCTCCTCAGTGCCCTGGGGAGGGGTGGGCAGAGAGGAACTTGATCATGGCCCAAAGGGAAACTGAGGCCCAGAGAAGTAGCCTGCCTTGTGCAAGTTCGCACAGGTCCTAGGGGAAGTGAGTTGCTTGATAACCATCCAGAGTCTCAACCATGTGATGTACGAGATGGTTTGGCCTCTACTGGGGCCTCGCCCCATCTTCCCCAAGCGATCCCAGGCCATCCACAAACATGGGGAACAATATTGAAGATGGAACTGTTGCCCCAGCTCTCTGAGACTCAGGCGTGGTTGAGGATGGGGCACCCAGAGGTAGCTTCCTGCTCTCCAACCCACTTTGTGTGGTGTAGTGGAGGGAGCAAGAGCTGGGGGGGGCAGGCCTGCCTTCAAATTCCATTGCTCACGCCAGCCACCTGTGCATCCTGGGGAAAGCCACTTCACGTCTTAGAGCATCCGTCTCCTCATCTGGACAATGGGACAGTATATGTCCTGGTCTCAGGGTCACACACATACCTGACCTCAGAACTGTGGGTACAGACATTGAGGACTGGAGGTTTGATGTGCTGAGCCCTCTATCACGGGACTTGCCCCTATGAAGCTCATTGCTGCAAAGGAGAGGCTAAACCTGCTTATAACTGTGCCTAAGAATCTCCTCCTGAGTGCCTCTTTGTTGCTCAGACGTGGCCCTCTCTCTCTCTAGCTAAGCCACTTTGGCAGGTGAATTTACTGCCCTCCCCCTGACATGGGATCTGACTCCCAGGGGTGTAAATCTCCCTGGCAACGCAGGATGTGACTCCCAGGGATGAGCCTGAACCCGGCATCATGGGACTGAGAACATCTTCTTGACCAAAAGAGGAAAACGAAATGAAACGAAATAAAGTTTCAGTGGCTGAGAGATTTCAAATGAGGGCAAGAGGGTATTCTTATGCACTATATAGATATCCCTTTTTAGATTTCAGTGTATGGAATACCTAGAAGTAAATACCTGAAACTATCAAGCTCCAACCTAGTAGCCTTGACCCTTGAAGATTATTGTATAACTACGTAGCTTACATGGTGTGACTGTGTGATTGTGAAAACTTTGTGGCTCACACTCCCTTTATCCAGTGTATGGACAGATGAGTAGAAAAATGGGGACAAAAACTAAATGAAAAATAGGGTGGGATGTGGGGGGGGGTGTGATTTGAGTGTTCTTTTTTACTTTAATTTTTTATTCTCATTCTTTCTGGTGTAAGGAAAATGTTCAAAAATTGATTGGGGTGATGAATGCACAACTGTGAACAGTTGATTGTACACCATGGATGACTGTATAGTGTATGCATATATTTCAATAAAACGGAATTAAAAAAAAAAAACTGGGGGGGGAGGCCAGAGCCCTAGGGAGGTGAGACTTCAACCTGTAGCTACTGAGGGCAACTTCTCCAGCCAAGGAGAGGGGCAGTAAGTGTGTGACTCCCACATCACTCTTCCCAGATGGAAGTGACTTGTGGGAGAAAGTGGAGTCAGGGCACGGATCATCCCATCCAACCCACACCCCAGTCTGCCAGGGGAGGTGCAGAGACCTTCATTCTGGAAAGGAGGAGGCCACAGAGAAACAAGGGGAGCCTGCTCGTCTGAGTGGGGGGTGAAGGGGCCCCGCTGTGCTCCTTCTGAGAAAGGCTCGGCTTCCACAGAATGCATGGGAAATGGCCATCAGTCATGCAGTGCCGCCTGCCAACATGCCAGTCCCACAGCCTCAGGCCTCCTGCCGTGCAGGGTGGTGTCAGTCACCATCGGCTGAGCTAAGGTGGGCTGCAGAGCGGCTGGCCGGGCGCAGCCCTGCGTCGGGGTGTACACGGGGGGTCGCTTCTGGAGAGGTGGCTGGTGAGGATGGGAAGCGATAGGTCGGGGAGGGTTTAGGGATCCTATCAGGGCCCTCCTGGAAACAGGAGAATTCCTTCCTTCATTCCTTCCTTTGTTCTTTCATTCATTCCTTCATTTATGCCCTCACTCATTCAGCATTTATTGAGTTCCTACTATGTGCAGTACATAGGTTAGGGACTGAAGGTACAAAAATAAGGGATATGTCTTAGAGTCCAGGGGGGGATTCAGAAGACTGGTGTAGCACTTGGGGTCACGGATGTGAGGATGGACATGAGTGGGTTCAGTGAGCACACAAAGGGACCTCCCTTATACTGGGGGTGTCTGTGAAACCTTCATAGAGGAGGAGGCTTGGCTCCCCGCCGGCTTTTTATTTGGGAGGTGGAGGCCTGACCGCATCCACAAAGAGCCCTCTGAAGCCTGAAGCCCTTGCTCCATCCGGAGGGCAGCCCAGGCTCTCCTGGGGAAAGATGCTACTATCCTAGTGGAAGCCAAGCATCCTCAGGAAAGCCCAGGTGCAGAGCTGGACTTGGAAGAGGACGGTGGTCATCAGTTATGGCCTCGTGCCCATCTTATGGATGGGAGAAACGAGGCTGAGAGTCGTCAAGTGAGATAGATGACTTGGTGTCAAAAAGTTGTGCTTAGACCCTCCTTTAAATGCCTCTGCCTCAGTTTCCTTGTCTGCCAGCAAGGGGGATTGGTGCTGTGGGTGGCCCTCCACCTGTTAGGGGCAGCACTAGGACAGGGCCCCTGATGCCCAGCCCTAGCCACTATTTCCCCTCACCCCAAATGAGCAGCAGGAATGCAAATCCTGTTTCCGTGTGAACCAGGGCAAAGCGGAGAGGCTCTGGGCAAACCTGGCCTGCTCTCTCATTGCTGTGAATTTTCCCATCTGTCACCCTCATTTTCCCTGGCACCAGTTGCTGGGCCCAGAGCCCCCTGGAGAGGGCTGGTGGGGAGCAAGGGGGGGCACTGACTCACAGGGAGGCTGCCTGACCTCCCTGGGAGGATGACCACTGGGGATCAGTAGTGGAGGCCAGACAGCAGCGCCTTCTTCAGCCTTGCATCCAGCCGCGCTCAGCACATAACAGATGCGCTCTGGGTTTTCAAAGCAGCGGAGCCAAAAGGCAGTGCAGGGCTCGCCAGCTGGTCCTCAGGCCAGGCTAGTGAACACAGCCCCTGGAAGAGGGGCCTGTCCCCTGTCCTCTGCCCCCCTCCCCGCACCCACCCCCATTCAGAGGGCTCCCTCTGCCTCCGCAAGCAAGCGGCCAGGCTGCCTTCCAGAGAGGTTGCCAGACCTGTGAGCAGGGGCAGCTAGGCCGGGGCAAGTGGGCAGCCGGGGGATCAGGCCAGCCCCCTCCCCCTCCTCCCTCCCGGGGCAGCCCCCTGCCTTCTCTCCTCAGGGCAGCTCATTCGTAGGGTTGCCTGCCCCAGGCTGGCCTTCAATGACACTGGGTTCTGCTGAAGGAAGCAGGCAGTGAGCACTTCCTGTGCTCTTGGGAACAACTCACCTCTCGGGTTCTCAGTCTCCCCTCTGTGAAATGGGACTGTTCATCATTCCCACCCCGTAGCTTTGCTGGGTGGGTAAGAGAATATTCCTACGACACGGGACACAAGCCTGGCACAGGGTCAGGGGTGCGTGTTCCCTGGGGGCCAAGCACTGGCCAGGCGTTGCGTTTCTGCCTTTTTATGAGTTCCATTGCCTTGAATCCTAGCAAACCCCAGCAGGGCATTTGGTGCTGGATTCCCCTTGTACAAGTGAAGAAACTGCAGCTTTGCAAACCTTGGTGGCTGGCTCAGGGTCAAGCAGTTGGTAGATACAGTGGTGGGGTTCAAACCCTTGTCTGACCCCTGCAAAGTCAAGGCTCTGTCTTCACTCCCGATGGCCCATAGATGTGGGCAGCGGCGAGGGCAGGGGGCTCTGTTGGAACGGGCACAGGCTTTGGGTCCTGCCCCCACAAGACTGACAGACGCCCAGCCCCAGCCTCTATAACCCGGAGAGCAGCCCCAGCCTGGCACAGGGGAGAAGCTCATGGAAGGAGGCGGCGGGGGGAGGTTAAGGCAGGAGCCAGGTGACTTCTCCGGGCAGGGAAGGAGCCCCCAGACCCTTGCCGAGGGTCTTCCTCCTGAGGATGAATGGGGTCAGGAGGGCTGGGGGTGGGGGGAGCTCCGATGGGACTTGCCTCATTTTACTTTTTAGTGGGAGGAGGGGGCAGCTGTGGCTGGAGCCCCTGCCTGCTCTGCCCTGGGGCACCCCTTGCTTCCTGGAAGTTGTTCTGGGCCTGCCCAGAGGAAACGGCCCGTCTGCCTGAGCCCCTAGGCGGACCACCCCACATTGTGGAATGGGTGTTGGGACCCCCGGGTTCCAGCCTCCCTGCAGCAGCTGATGCAGAGCCTCGGGCAAGTCCTTTTCAGCTCCCCGAGCTCGCGTGTCTCATCTGTCAGGTGAGAGGCTGAACTGGGGGGTCCCAGAAACTCCTGCACCCCCACATGCCCCTGAAGCTGGGGCTTCCGGTGGAGACAAGGGGTCACTGCTGGTCAGAGTGGGGAGGAGATCCAGGGCTTCCTGAAATGGGAGGAGAGAGAGGGACGGTGGCCCCTGCCTCGGTCCAGGGGGCTTTCTGCCAACTAGGAGTGCTGGGGAAAGAGGCTGGGAAGGCGGCTGAGGCAGGAGCTGAGCCCAGTGGGCCTGGTGTGGGCGAGGACCTATTTGCCTCCAGATTGGGTGCAGCCCCGAGGTAGGTGACTCCAGGAAAGGACGGTGGCTCCCGTACCCCTGGGAGTGACTTGGGGAGTGGGGTGGGCTGCAAGAGACGCTGCGAGTGGAGGCCTCTGTGTATAATCCAGCTTGTAAATTGCTTGGGGACTCTAACTGCCGAAAGGGCTGTAGAGCTGCGCGGCGGTATTATTTATGATAAAGCACCGAGGTGCCTGCCAGGGACTGGAATGGGCTGAGCGCTGCATGCGGGATGGACGGCAAATTGAACTCCAATTTTCTGCTCCGCGGTCTTTGTTACACGCCACAAAGTGCCGGTACGCGGGGGTCAGCATCCACGGCGGCGGGTTCCATCTTTCAGCTGCGCCGCGGGGAGCTCCTCACAGCTTTGTTTTCCGTCCTCTCTGGGTGCTCACGCGCCCCATCCCTGTGATCCAGACACAGCCACGACCTGGAGGGACATCAGCCTGGCAGGGTGGCGGCCGTGGGTTCGAAACCCGGCTCTGCCGTGGACTGGCTGTGTGAGCACGCGCCTCTGCTGCGGAGCTGCTGATGAAAGAGAAAAGAGCGGTGGGGGTCACCTTACCCCAAGGTGGTGGGGTGGGGTAGGTGAGGAAAGCACAGGGAGCTCGGTGTGGACTCAGCCTTCAACAAATGCCTCCCTCACTTGTCCCTTCTCCCTGGGCTGAGCTGTCCCACCCTGTTGACAGGGGAGGGAATTTAGGGCAGCAGCTGCTGAAATTCAGTGAGAAGCCCCTGTCTTGGGAAGGAGGGTGAGACAGAGCAGGGAGCCCCCAAAGACGCCTGCTCTTAGCTTAGCTCTCTTGGGTCAGCGTTAGGGGTTAAGTGCAATAACCCAGCCCAGCTCCGTCTCCCCCTCGCCAACCTCATGGCTGTCTGTCCCCTTGTAGGTAGTTGATGGCATCTCTCCTAAATAAGAGGGAGAGTTGCCGCCTGTAGGGTAGGTAAGAGGACGGGTCCCCCTTGGGAAGCGTAACAGCC
Source organism: Bradypus variegatus (assembly GCA_004027775.1). Taxonomy (NCBI): domain Eukaryota; kingdom Metazoa; phylum Chordata; class Mammalia; order Pilosa; family Bradypodidae; genus Bradypus; species Bradypus variegatus. Next base: position 6,236 of record PVKY010008554.1, read on the forward strand.
AGAGCTCAGGGGCCCTGGTCTGTTCCTCGTGGCATGGCCTTCTGTGCCCTGGGTTGGGTGGGGCCATTGTTGGCCAACGAGGTGGGCACTGCAGACCCCCAGGCTGTGGGTTCTCAGAAGCACCCTGGGCCTGGGAGGCCCTGCTCTGGGCTTCCTTGGGCCTGCGGGAGGCCATGTGTCTCCGTCTCCAGGGTCCCCAGGCTCAAGGGACGGCTGAAGATGGCATCCAGCTCACCTGCTGAGGAGCCTTCAAAAGATCCACCTGGTGGACTGATACATGCAAGATGGGGACACATCTCCATGGGCTGACTATCCCTGAGGGGACTTTGGTGAGGTCCCAGGTTTCCATGGGTCTCAGGTCCCCTCTGGAAAGCCACAGAATTGTTCCAAACATGCCATCGAGCTTCAGGGTCACCAAGGGGAAGTTGAGTGTCATCCGTGCAGCACAGTAGAGCTCCTTGGGAGGAATTCCAGGAGTTAGTGAACATTTTATTAATGCTGCTTTTATAGCCCAAATGAATCTGAGTACAGTAAAATGATAATAGCACTGTTAGGCAAAAAACATTCTAATCGATGGTGTAAGTTTAATCTCTGAACTCTCCAGTTGAAATGTAAGAAAGGGCTTGCTTCCTCCCTGTTAATTGCAAAATAAACCCATTGGAAATGAGAGTCATCTTTTCTGTGCATCGGGCTGGGGAAGCTTCGGCGTTATTTACCTTTGCGGTTCAGGTAGGGGCCTGGGTGGGAGGTCACCCTGCAGAGGTGGCGCAGGCCAAGCTGGGACATCATTACGGCCACCCTTTAATGGACCCTTCCTCTGTCCTGGGTGCTGTTCCAAGAGCTGGGTTTGAAACCCAGTGGCCCCAGCCCAGGGCCCAACAAGATCAAAAGCCACACACCACCTGCGATCTTGCAATGTCAGAGCTGGAGAGGAGCTTAGTCCTTCCCTGGGGTGGTCAGCACCCAAGAGGCCAAGTTCAGCAACAAGGTCATCTGTCCATTCTAGTACTCAGGGACCCGGGAGCCTCACTGGCCGGGCCCAGTGCCAGGCTCCGGGGCCGGGGAGGTGAGGAAGCCCCTGTGCTTGTTCCACAGGTGACACACTGCCACAGGGGTCCCCTCAAAATATGTGGGATGTGGGGGAAGGACACAGGAGTGACAGGGGACATGGCATTCGCACTTTGAAGGGATGTGGAGAGGAGTGGCAGGGACTGGCCATGCCCATTTCCTCAGGAAAGAAGGAAAGTCGGGCTTTCCTGGGGCAGGGAGTGGCAGAAGCAAAGGCCCCAAGCAGTGGACAGGCGTGTCCAGGGAAAGGTCAGCCGAGGTCCGTGAGACAGGCCTTGGGGCTCGAGACTGGCTTCCCAGCATTCCCTGTTCTCCGCCACGTTGCCTGCCAGGGAAGGATGGATAGCAGTTTCTATACAGCGTCACCTGGTCTTGTCTGGCTTGTTGACGTCTCTCAGCTTCCATGCGGGGCCTTCTCATCATTCATTCTCCACGTTTTTCCTGAGCATCTTCTTGGTCCAGGCTCAGTGCCCGGTGCTGGGGCTTTACAACAGCAGCTATCAGTCCAGCCCTGTGGCACCCACGTGATTCGCTCTTCTTTTCTCCGTAAGGTTTCTGGCTGGATGTGCAGTGGGCTAGAGGCTCCTTCCCCAGGCCCCCCACCCCGTTAGGTCTCCCCAGGGCCATGTCGATGCTCCATCGTGCCAGCTGCCCTGGTAGCCAGGGCCCCCCTAATCAGATTAGATGTGTCTTCGAGCAAATTGATGATCCGTTCCATTAGAGGCTTTTTGAACACGCTTTTCAGAGTGAGAAATCCATCTGACAGCAGCTGCGGAGTCCGCGGCGTAATTGATGGTCGCCCCCTCCCAGGCCCCCAACGTCACAAGGTGCTGGCTCCTGAAGGTCACTGGTGAGGATTAGATTAGGGAAGGCGAGAGCCCGCTTGCCTGGGTAATGAAGCACTTGGCATGCAGGCAGCACAGGGCCCGAAGTGGGCCAGGCATCTGGCAGGAGACGAGGGGAGACGGGGGGCCAGCATAAATTAGCATCTTATTTGTGGGAGCAGCAATGGGGAGAAGGGGAAGCCAGAGGGGCAGGGTGGGGTGCTTCGATGGCCCTGACCAGCCACCTTGGGCACGGGGAGGTGGGAGGGAGAGGGGAGCACCTGGGAAGCCTGAGGGCCAGGCCCCATGGTCTTTATCCGGCATCTAGAGTCACCTGCGAGCTCGCGCCTGCCAGGGGTGGGTGATTGCAGAGTGCCGTGTGTGTCTCCTGGAGAGGCAGGGGTCCCAGCAGGGCCGTGCCAGCCTCACCGTGGGCTCATCCTCTCCCCCGGATGGACTTAGATGGGCAAGGGACCCGCAGGAATCACTGGCCTTGTAGGACAGATCCATGCAGACATTTGCCAAACCTGCTGTGGCTCGGGCTGTGCCTACCCCAGACCCAAGCTTTTGGCAAGACCCTGTCCCGGAGCCAGCTTGGAGGGGACTTGAGGGAGTTTAGAAGGCTCAAATTTGGGACATTTAGGGGACTGTGGGCTCCTTATAGGGGCCAGTTCTGAGGCAGATGAAATAGGTGGGTGATCAGAACACTCCCTGCCCCCCATTTCCCATCCCCTGTCCCTTTGATCACCTCTGAAGGTCTGTGTGGCAGAAAGGGACAGCCTTTATGTGCCAGCACTGGGCTTGAACTTCACATGCTTAGGCTCCTTGGACTCTGCCCAGAGTCCTCTGGGACAAGTGTTTGTATGTTTTGCTGGTAAGACAAATGAGGCTCTGCAGGTTATCGCTCAAGGTCAAACTGCAGCAAGCACTGGGGTTCAAACCCGGTTTTTCTTCTGCCCCTGGGTGAGCTCTGGGATGGGGTCCCCAGCCCTGTGCCTTCCTTTATGGGAGGGCCCAGCGACTCCAGCCTCTGCCTCAGTTTCCTCAGCCCCTCAGGCCTGTGCTTTCTTCATCTTCTGGCCTGCTCACCTCCTTTATTTCCTGCTTCATCCCCGACACCCCATAGCTCATCCCTCTGAAACGCTCACCCCCTGGGAAGTCACAGTCTCTCCCACAATGTCCTGCTCCACTGTCTGCCCACCTGACTCCCAGAACTCGGAAGTTCCCCACGGATCTAGTTCTGGGCCGTGGCAGGAACGGCCCCTCCACCCGATGGCGTGGCCACTTGTGACTTCAGAACCAGGGTCCGAGTGAGGCTGCCGGTGGGGGTCCAAAGGGTGGGGCAGCTGAGGGAAGCCATGTGCCAGCAATGGAAAGATCCAGAGCTCTGGAATCTGCCAGATCTGGGTTGATGTCTGAGTGGCAGAGTCAAATTGCCAAACCACTCTGAGTGACAGTTTTCTCATACATAAAATACAGATCGCAATCATCCTTTTCTTGAGATGTTCTTGTGAATTCTGAGACGGTGGGTGGAAAGTGCTTCATTTATAGCAAGTTCGATCAATGATGTGGAATAAAAATAGCAGTGGCGGCAGTCTGGGCCCAGCCATGCCTGGGGGCTGCAGCCGTTCAGGCTAGGACACCAGTTAGGAGGCTGTGGAGGTCAATTCAGGGCAAAGGTGATGGTTGCCAAGCAGGAGACGGTGGGATGAGATGTTTGCAAGCTCAGGGATCCCAGCCTCCCACCCCAGCCCAAGCATTCCAGGAAAGCTAGTAATTACTGGGCCAGGGAGGGAGCTGCTAAGAGAGGGGCCTTTTGAGGTTCAGAGCGGAGAAAGGAATTTGTCCAGGCCTGTGCCCCTTGAAGCTTGCTCTGGAGGGCAGATGGGCATCTTTCAGCCAGTTAGGTGTGGGCACAGGCCTTGACCCTGACTTCCTTGCCCAGGAGGCCGGGTCTCGGCTGCTGCTCCAAGAGATGTGCTGTTCCCAGGCCTGGACCGGCTGGGAAGTCAAATTCCCAGGAGCAGTGAGATGGAAGGGGCTGGGTGGACTCTGAGAAAGATGACATTATTGTGTTGGGGGCCGAGGGGAGAGCAGAAGTTGAAGAAGTTGAGATTAGCCTCTGTGTGGGGCCAACTCGCCTGGAGCCTGGAGTCTGAGGATGACAATGGTGGTATTTAGTAGGTATATCAAGGGAAAACTGCAGTCGGGGACCCCTGCCCTGCCATGGTAAATTAGAAGGAAGCCCAAGGACAAGTCCTCTCCCCGGCCTCAGAAGGCACCTCTTCATTCAAGGGCCTCAAGCTCTGGGGAGCAGGGCCCCCCAGCCATACCCCGCCTCGAACCAAACACAGAGAACCTGTCCTCTCCCCACTCCTTACCCAGGATTTCCCACCCTGCACATACACATACACATGGATATGTATATGCATATAGCTGATTATAAATAAGTAATCCATACCAGGGTTACCCAATAATAAAAGTTACAAAAGGGTATAGAGTGAAAAGTGGGTCTCCCAGCCCAGCCCCCAGCCATCCGTTCTCCTCTCTAGGTACATCACTGGGACCAGTTTCTTACATAGCCTCCTAGAAAAAGCCTGTACTTGCCCATAAATGCAAGTATATTTTTATACTTGGAAAAAAAATACATCTACACAAATGGTAGCAATTATGCACCCAACTTGGAACTTGATTTTTTCACTCAATAGTAGTTCTCAAAGATTGTTCTGGAACCACATGCTGCAGGGAATGCCATTGTTTAGCGGTACAATCGTTTCTTTAACCAGTGCCCTCTAGATGGACACTCAGATTGTTTCAAAGCTTTTGCTGTTACAAACAGCACCCGTAGGAAATGCTGTCATTGCACACATGCACAAGTATAAATTCCTTGGAGAAGAACTGGTGGATCGCAGGGTGTGTGCATTTGTAGTTTTCGTAGATATTGCCAAATTGCTCTCTAAAGATATCGTACCAGCCTGTAGTCTCACAAGCTGTGTGCAGGCAAGCCTTCTCTCACAGGCTGGCCGGCTCTGAGTAGTATCAAACTTTTAGATCTTGGCCAATGCGATAGGGAAAAAAAAAAACCTTATCTCATTGTGTTTTAGTTTTCCCTTCCCTTATCTTGAAGTTGGGCCTCTTCACCTATGTTTCAGAGTCATTTGTAATTTCCTTCTGTGAACCGTTCATATCCCTTGCCCATTTTTCTGTTGGTTTGTTAATCTTTTTCTTATTGATTTGTGGGAGTATCTTTTATATCAAGAAAATTAGCTCTTTGCGCATAAGAATTGCAAATATCTTGCCCCGGTTTGTCATTTGTCACTTTTCTTTGTTTATGGATTTTTTTTAGTTCCCATGCAGAATTTTTATATAGTGGGCTGTATCAATCTGCTTCATGGCCTTCTGGATTTTGTGTAGTACTTAGAAAGTACTTGTTGAGCACTCCACACCCTCAAAATTATGTATTTTTCAATCGCTGTGATTTTTTTCCAGTTCTTTTTAGAATTTCATTTTTCATGTTTAAAACATGGATCCACCCAGCATTTATTTTGAGGCAAAGTGTGAGGAAGATTCAACTTTGTTTCCCTAAGTAACTCACTAACCGTTCCAAAACCATTTGTTGAATAATTGATCTTTTCCCCACTGATTTGAAATTCGACTTTCGTCATGGATGAAATATTCCCATACGCATTTGGGTCTATCTTTGTACTCTCCAGTCTGTTCCTTCACCAGTCTATTCATGTAGGAACATCCTGTTTTATTTATAGTAACTTTATAATATAGTTCAATATCTCACAGTACTAGGCTCCCTTGTTGCCATTCTTTTTCGGAATTTTCTTGCCTGTTCTTTTATCTTATGTTAACATTAGAATCACTTTGTCTAGTTTAAAAAAAGAAAAATCCTTGGGGTAGGTGTGTGTGTTTGAAGGTGAAGACAATCTTAAGAGAATGACTTCTTTATAATGTCGATTCTATCTACAGTTTTCCTTCCACTCTCGGGCATCTCCTTCCCTCTGAAATGGTGGCTAACAGGGCTGTTGTGTACAGCTGTACAGGTTGTACACTGTACGAGCCTAGGACTAAAGCTGAGGGGAGCTGCTGGCCGCTGCCAGAAGGATATGAACTGTTCTCTCCAAAGTAATCTGCCCATCTCCATATGTGATCAGTAATAATAACAGTAACAGCTACTCCCGTGGCATGTGCCAGGCACTGTTCTAAACACCTTATGTTTATTAATTTACTTAATCCACACAAGAGATTTATCCTATCTTTACAGTTAAGGAAACTGAAGTACAGAGAGGTTAAATAACATGCCCAAGGCTGAGGGTTTCTGTGGCCCACATGTACATTTGTGGTAATGGGATCCATTCCAGCATAAAACACAGGCACACGGACAGACACACAGACACAGACAGACATATACACACACACCTAGACACACACACACAGACACACAGAAACACAGACACACACACCTACACCTAGACACATGCACACAGATATGCATGAACCAAGACGGACACATACACAGATTGCACACACACTCACAGGTAGACTCCCACACACAGAGACAGATTCACAGGCGTGCGTACATGCACACACACCGCACGTGCGCGCGCGTACACACACACACACACTCTACTCTCTGCCAGTCCTTTTCTTTATTCCCATCTTTCCTCCTTCAGCACATACACTCCACAGACTCCTGCTCTCCTACTTTCAGGTGAGCTCAGGTCTGTGGAGGGAAACCATTGTTGCTCTCAGTCGTGGGTAGGGCCCCCCTCCCAAGGTCCCCGTGTCCACAGGCAGGGCCTTTCGGGAGGCTGGGTGACTGCACACAGGTGCTTGGGGAGAGGAGGCGGCTCCCTTTCCAGGCTGGGCTTTCATCTCCCCTGGGCAGACTCGCAGGGATAACATGTGATGAGGGATGCAGGGCACCCAGCACAGGGCCTGGCACAAGGCAGGTGCTCAGGAAAGGATGGTTCTGCCCCTGCCCCCATCATTATCGCCATCAGCCACTGGAATCAACCCATCCAAGCAAAAGTCATTCGGCTCTGGGCTGGCACCCCCGGGAGAGCCTGAGGAATGTACTGGCAAATGCAGGCCTGGGAGCAAATTGCCCAGTGAGTGGGTTTACAGAGGCGGAGGTGTGTGGGTGCAGCATGTGTGTGCACGTGCATGTATACATGTGTGTGCATGTGTGCACGTGTGTGTGTGTGTGTGTGGGTGTGTATGTGTGTGTTAGTATATTTGTGCGTCTGTTTGCAGGTATGTGTATGTGTGTGCCTTTGTATCCATGTGTGTGTGTTTGTGCGTGCGTGTGCCAGTACACACACACACCTGCCCATTTCTGCCTCTTTTGACTGTGAGTCAGCCCCACATCGAGGGGATTTAATCACTCAGGGCTGGAAATGTTATTGTTTTAAAACAAACGAGTGATGACAGGAACTAACAGAGGGTTTTTAAAAATGTGATTCAAAGGACTCTTGAAAGCTGCTGGAGAATACAAATGCGCCTTTGAAGTCAGAGTGTGCCCATTTATTTGTTAAGCTGAGATCAGGGCTGGCCGCCTCTGCTCTGGCGAGTCCTTTCCCTTGGCAAATGGGTGCCCATGGCTCCTCCGCTCTCGCCGCCACGCAGGTGGTCCGGGAGCCCCGGGGTGGTGGGTGGTGGTCGCTCCGCCTGAGCCCACGCTCTACAAGAGGCACCTTCAGCTGTTCTCCAGGCAGCAAGTTCACACCACAGGGGTTAAGGCTGAGGGGAAGGTGTGCAAGCGATCAGCGCGAAATATGCCCTTGAAACGTCAAGGGTCAGACCGAGAGGCGTGGAGAGAGGGTGCGCGAGGGGG
>PVKY010008555.1:0-13967 GCA_004027775.1 Bradypus variegatus
CTTAATTTATGTTCTTCAAGTTTAGAAAGTAATAGACTGAATTCCTCCATACTTATTTATAAGAATTATTCTAAAAATGCATCCATTCATTTAAGAAATATTTATTGAGCATCTGCACCTATTATAAGACAGGCAATGCTGCTACATACTTTTTCCTATACCAGAACAAGAATCCAGTCTACTAAAAACCTGCCTCATATCAATTTCAATATCTTAAGACAAGGTACGAAGACTACATTTTATTAATACACCCTATCAAACCAATGTAAATAAGTTACTCAAAAATTTAAGCATTTTATGAGAGAAATGAAAAGCATAAAACTATCTCCAAGTATTATGAAATATAATGGCAAGTTTATCAGTTTGTAATTGAAATTTCTAAAATATGATATTCACCATTAAAATTAATAATCTTTGAAAACAGCTTTTCTAAACTGTATGTTTTAGTTTCCCAGCTGCTATAACAAATACCATATAATGGGTTGGCTGGAATTTTGGGGCATCAACAAGGCAATGCTTTCTCCCAGAATGTGCTGTCTGGGGCTGGCTGCTGGTGATCCTTGGTCCTTGGCTTTTCTGTCACATGGCAATGCGCATAGTGATGTCCTCTCCTTTCTCTTCTGGATTCCATTGACTTCTGCTTCTTGCTTCTCATGGCTTTCTCTCTCTGGCCTTCTCTATAAGGCCTCTAGTAATAGACTTAAGACTCATCCTGGTTTGCCACACCTTAACTAAAACAGTGTCTTCAAAAAGACCTACTGACAATGGGTTTACACCCACAGGAATGGATTATGAACCTATTTTTCTGGGGTACATAACTCCAGCCCACCAACCACACTGTACTACACATGCCCATGATTTCATTTTTTTTTTCCCCAAAGATCAAAACCCACATCTCCTGACTCACAGTCCAGAGCTCTTTTAACCATTCAGGCACTATGCTGTGCCCCAGTAGGCACTGTTGTTTGGGCCCACAGACCCCACCAGGGCCAGCTGCCAATCTCCGGGAGGAATGCACAATTTAAGGCACACCCACCCCCGGAAAATGGAGCACATCCACCACAGTCCTTCCTATAGGCATCAAAGCATCCCCACACCAACTGTAAGAACCTGGGCCACAGCCTTCCCAGATGTAGGCTGGCCTGCCTTGCCACACACAGTGTTCCCTGTGGTGCCCACTTCAACCCTCTGTTCAGCCTGCCCGCACCTCCGTCTCCCCTAGGCTGAGTACCCACAGTTCGAGTGGGCCAGAGCGTGATTTCTAACATGGAACACACTGTATGTACATGACAACTGGGAACCAAGCAAATGTTAAAATACTATAAGCATTAGTTATCCCCTGCCCTCACAGTATTGTCTGTGGGAGTTAATTTAACTGGGCAGGACTTCTTGCTCCTGTGCCTAAGTTCTTACATCTGCTTTTTGAAGTTGTGTCTCATCTTTCACAACCTGTCACCTCTTATAGTCCTCTCCTCCATGTTCCATTTTGGGAATTCTAATTTCCTTTGAGATAGAAATATCATAAAACTAAGATTATTAGAATAGAGCTTCAAAGTATGTGCTACAAACTCTAGGACTAGAGATTCTACACAGAAAAAGATGTCATAGTGAAATAAATCTGGGAAGAGATGCATATTCTCTCTTTTGGAGACTCACTACACATATTAATGCTGTAAAGGCTCTGAGAAGCCCTACAGTAAAGAAACCTATTAAATTTTGTTTAACCTGGTATTTTCCAGTCTTAATTGGGTACAAGTTTTTCTCTCTGAGGTTTTCAAATAAGATCCCAACACTGATGATTCTAAAATACTTTCTCTTTCAGAGTTGGCAATATCCTTTCAATTTACCCATTCTTCCCCTATTCTTTCCTTCCTTCCTTCATCCCAGCAAAATCTTGGTGATTTAAGGCTGTTGTATTATAATCTATTATGTGCTCCTTACTTAGAGGAATAGAAATATTTACCTTGAACCCAATTAGGGACATAAGTCAATATTAAAATTTCAATAGCATTAAACTTTAAAAATATAGTGTCTTCAAAAGGATAAATATTGTATCATTTCACTTGTATGAACTATTTAAGAGTAAGCAAATTCATAGAGACAGAGAGTAGATTAGAAGTTATGGTTTGGGGGTGGGGTAATTGCTTATTGGGTACAGTTCATGTTTGGAGTGAGGAAGAAGTTTTGGTGATGCCTGGTGGTGGTAGTAGCACAATACTGTGAATGTAGTTAACATCACTATATTGTACACAGGGTTAAAATGGGAAATTTGGCATCTGTACTGAACACAATAAAATGTTTCTTACAGCTTAAGAAACACACATGATCACAGTTGAGCCTCAAAATAAACCTAAGATGTGGGTATTATTATCTTATTTTACAGATAAAGAGGCTGAAGCTCTCAGAGATTATGTAATTTGTTGAGTACAGCTACTAAATGATGAGTCTGGGACACATCTTCTGCCTCCAAGTCGTTTGACCTGGACCCTCTACCCAGCCATCACTAAGCAGTGGGAAGGGATAACAAGGCTCAGAACAATATCAGAACCTGAATTGTTTTCTAAAAAAATCTAAAGGTTCTCCTCTATTGACTAAACTTCTTTACAGCCAAATGAATTGCTGCCCCACAGTTAAATCAATTAATGTAGTAAATGGACTCTGTTAGACATATGCACTACTAAAGGATTTTTTCCCTCTTTCAAAGCTTAAAACTTTAATCTTCAGACTGTCTTAGTTTTACAACAGTGTTAAAATGATGCTTTTGAACTAATAGGAAAATCAGTATTTCGGCAATGGAAGACTGGCAAGTCACCCACAGCAAAGGTTACCAGCATTCACAATGTCTCCCTCACAAGAACAGCAGATCAGTCAACTATATATTAGCTAACAATCCAGTTATAGCTATCTAAAAGGAACTTTGTCTAACTGTAGACTATTGTAAAAAATGCTCTTCTAATCAGATATCCAAGCTTGGTGTGAAACATCATACTTTGAAAGGGGGGATTTTAAATAGGATAGAGATGCCATAGAGACAGAAGTATTTTAAAGATATTCTAATCACCTAGTCATTTCATTCCCCTTCTAAAATTTAAAGACTAAAAATTTTACTCCACTTCTAAAAGTAATAGGGAAATAACTTAATCCTAGAGTGGGGTAAGCTCTAAAAAATACAGGTGAAAATTTGAGAAAGTTACCTTTTTTTTTTTTTAACAACATTTCAGAAACACAAAAAGGGGGGGGGTATTGCAAATACCCATGTGCCACCACCAGCTTGAGTAATAAAACATCACAGATACAACTGAAGGATGTATGACTCTGCCCAGATTCCCTTCTCCTCCTCTCCCTTTAGGTAACCACTATCCTGAATTTGTTTATCTTTCCCACACATATTTATTTACTGCATATGTATGAATCCATAAACAATACAGTAACATTTTTCTTATTTTATTTTTGCAATTTTATTATTTCATACATTCTTTTTAATATGCAATACCCGCACTACACAGACAATTCAAAAGTACCAAAGGATATTTATACAGTGAAATGTCCCCCTGCTACCTATTTTCCCTCCTCTAAGCAACTCATATAACTGGATTCTTGTGTTTCTCTAAAGAGACACTCGATACACATACAAGCAGTTACTCTTAGATACATATTTGCAAATAGTTACAAATGGTATCATACTATACATACTATACATACTATTTTACTATTTTCTACTACCCCCCTTCTCCTCTTAAAAATACATCTTGGAAACTGCTCCCTAAATTACATAAAGTTCCTCACTTTCTTGTTTTCCTTAATGTTTGCAAGGTATTCCATGTATGGATCAACCATAAATTAACTACTGTCCAGTCTTTGGGGTTTACAAACAATATGGTAATGAATAATCTATTATTTCACACATAAGTATATTTATAAGATAAATTCCTATAAGTTGAATTGCTGGATTAATTTAAATAAATACTGTCACACTCTACACAGGTGGTACCAATTTATATGCCCACCAGCAATGTATGAACATTTTTGTATTTTTTTAAATTTACACAGATGGTATCATATGGTACATATTTTTCTACAACTTGCTTTTGAGATCTAACCTTATATTCCCGAGATTCATACATAGCAATATATGTAGCTTTAGTTCATATATAGGTTTTTTAATTAAAGGAAATTTTAAATAATTCCCCGTGTTTCATTCACAAAGAAAACAGTCATTTATCCGTCCCTGAAAATGCAGTTTTATGTAGCAATATTCATCAGCTTAACAAACAGATTACCTGTATAAACAACTCATTTGCCAAAGGCACACCCATTCTGCTAAAGAGAACCTCTTCTTTGGGAGAGCTAAAAATAAAACTGTCATTTTACTTTACTGCAAACAATAACATGACTCTTTTTTCAGCATGTTTTTTGAATTGCTCTGGGGATGAAGGGGAGAAGATTAGACATGACTGTATCACAAGTGATTGGAGTCTAACATCTTGACAACCAGAAGAAAAAAAAAGCACTTCGGAAATAATGAAGATAATTCAGGCATAATCCCAATCACCCTCAAAATGCTACCATTAAGTAATGAAAATGTTCAAAAACTGACTGTGATGATGACTGCACAACTATATGACGGTACTATAAACAACTGATTGTATGCTTTGGCTGACTGTATGTTATATGAATATATCTCATTAAAATTGTAACAATGACAATAACAACAACTAAATGCTACCATTAGATTACCAAAGGTTTTTTGTTTTTGTTTTTGCTTGTAACAGAAAACAAAATAATCTATAGATTTTCTTTCCCAAAAATATTTCCTATAAGTGTAGAATATCATATTAGGGTTTTTTGTTTGTTTGTTTTTTGTTTTTTGCCTTTTAATATGACATCTATTAGATTTCTCTTCAATGTTAAATTTACCAATGTTTATAACTGATTTTAAAAGCTCTATCTACTCCAAACTGTCTCTTTGAAATAAATGGCTAAACCTATTATTCATAAGAATTTTCATCAAATTAAGGCTGGCATAAATTACTAATGTCATCATCATGGTAGCAATTTTTGCCTGCTCATCAGACATCCATGTTCCCCTTTCTCTATCCTACCCCGCTTTTATCCCAGTACCCAATATCCCAGTATCCCAGATGTTCCTCAGACACATATCCAAGAGTGGGCCATATTCCTACCAGAATAATGTCATTCCCCTTGCAAATGCCTACCCAGGAACACAAGACTAAGCCACTTGGTGTACCTAGCCAGAGGGACTGGATAAGCCAATGCGACTCACTCAAGGGACACTAGACTTGTTGCTCTGGAGAGATATTCTTGGCTAGGCTGAGGTGGATTTTCTCTTACTTATGATAAAAAGCATCCTAAATATGCACTGGTTGAGGACTGTGACCAACATCAACCAATATATTAGGAACAAATGTACCCTTATTCAAAAAACCTCTGATTTTATGACCAATACTGGTATTTTTATATTTGGGGAGGTTGTTGACTTTGACAGAGTATGATACTTCAAGAGGGAGAAGTAAAGGCTAAGGGACAGAAGAGTAAATAAAGAATCCATGTCACAGCCATATCACAGATCAAATCCAAAAAATGAAAAATCTCTTCTTGGCTTCCTGTCTGCCATTCCAAAAGCCACAAAGCAAATAAGAAAATGAGACCTGACTCAGATTCAGGTTTCTATCAGGGGAATGAAGAGCACCCTAATCCAAGCAGAACTCTGGGAGGGCTAAGGGCATCTCTGTGGGGCATTAATGAGTATTTCTTACAAATAATAGTAAATAAAGAGCAGTCTGTAATTGTTAAAATTGAAGAGAGAGTCAAAATAATAACTTTGAGGCCACAGACACATTACTAGCCTAATACAGACCCACCCTAATAACTGTTATTACCCTCTTCTGGCATTTGTTTCTTACTTCCTTACATTGTTGGTCTTGCTGACTTTTATAAGAAGTTTTAGGTAGTTGCTTCCCTGTATGCTATACAGCAATTTTCTGGTTCTGTGGCTTAGAAAGGGCAAGAGACAGAAGGGTTCTCCTCTTCCATCCCTAGATAAAATCAGAAAATGTTTTTTTAGCTCTGAGCAAGGCTCATTTAGTTAATTCACTGTACAGACTTTCACAAACTTTTTTCTTTCAAGTCAAATATTTGCCAAGTGCTTAGTAAATATATGCAAGTCATAGTCGATTGTTTCTCCTAAACCAATGCATGAATTCTTTTTATCAGCTTCATACTTCCTTGATCTGTGTCCCTAATAACAAGGTCAAAATTTTCAAGACAAAAGTATTGATGCCCCATAAATTTTGCAATTACATCTGTGCTAGAATTAGTGAACTGGAGAGCAAGATCGTTATTTCCAGAATACCGTGTTGAAACAAAAGCACTAAGAGACTCCCATTTTTCTTTTTTTAAAAAAAGCTTAATATGAGCATTCAATTGTTTATTAAAATATAAATATAATCCTGTGAAAATAAATGGAAACGAACTATATAAATGAACCAGTAACTACTGTCTGGAGGCAACATCTGCACCAACTATCAGGTTCAGCACCAGAGGAAGAGAAAATCCTGTTAATTCAGAAACACTGAAGGCAGGGAGTCTACACCATGCACTGCAAATACAGAACCCATTTAATTTCATTAACTGCTCCAAAGGAAATCAATGCTCCTCTTCAACCAGATGATGTTTTTTTGTTTGTTTAGGCTACCCCTAAAGCAACCTCACTCTTTGCAGAACACATTCCACACTCGGAAATCAGCAGAAGGAGGTAAGTCGAGAGCCTCAAGAGGACGGAAATACGGACAATGCCCAGCACTGCCCGGGAAACGATGGGCTGGACGTGAGCCAGCGGAGCACAACGTGGGGCGACAGGGGGGCTGCCTCCCTGGGGTTCCCGGACGAGGCACCCCGGGGTCCCTAACCAGCAGTGGGAGCGCGCCACGCAAGTCCCCGACGCCACACCTGGGAAAGTTCGCACCTCTGCCTCCCAGCCCCTCACACCAACAAGACCCGTCCTGCCGCGGCGCCGTGGCCACGGAGACCAGTCCCCACCTCACCCCCACCGGCCTTGGGGGGCGCGCCGCCCTCCCGCGGCGGCCTCGGGCCCCGCTCTGGACAGAACCTAACAGGGGCTGTCCAGCCTGAGAGGCGAGGAGCGCAAGAGAGCGGGGAAGGATGAAGAGGTGCCAAGAGCGGAAGTCGGCCCGATCCCGGGATGGGGCCGTGACTTGCTCCGGGGGTTCTCACCCTTCACTTTGCCGAAGGTGCCGACCCCTAGCGTGTCCCCCAGGATGTAGTGCCCGATCTTCACCCGCCCGTCGTGTTTCTGCTTCTCGGCTGCCGCCATCTTTCTCCAGGAACTGAGTCTGCGCATGGCGCCACGGGAGGAGGCGGAGGGGGCGGGCATGGCCGCGTTGGGGGCGGGCGAGGGGGTGGGAGGGGATCCGCGGACCTGAGAAAACCGCCGCCCGCCCCTTCGCTGCAGTGGCCGTCGAGTGCAAACGCTCCCCCTGGCGGGGCGGATGGTGGTCGCTGGGCGGGGGCACCGGTGCCCCTTTCCTCGCCCTGCATCATTACGGCCCCGGGCGCTTGCCCATCTGCGCGCGGGGGTTGGGCGGGGGCACCCATCTGGAGCAAGAGAAGGGCTCCTTTCCCCTCTGGTGGAGTCTCTCCTCGCTGTGGTCACTCCTGGTTCCCAGGGGACCGCTCCCCATGTGATTCCAGAATGGTGGGCACTGGGAATCTCGCTCGGATGATGCATATGTGTGGTTTTTGACTAGTGTAGCTTGACTTGAAACAGTACAGGTAACCGCCCTGCCACTAAATTTCTAATCTTGATTTTCATCTTTCCCTCTGGGATGCATTATGAAAGCCGTGCGGAGTTTTCACTTGCACCTTTGATGTAGTTTGTCCCCACTGCTCTTTTTTATTTTTACTTTGCGGAAGTTGCTATTGGGCAACTCAAGTAGGCGTTGCCAAGTTCCCCCCCTTACCCCTCCACCTCACCCCTCCCCACCCCACCGCCTACCGGAGCTCTACCGAAATTTCCTCCATAGACTACGCTCTGCTGCTGGGAGCAGGTTGAAGATGTATGTGAATGGTGGGGGAAGAGGTTTGTTATCCAAACCGTTTGGCATATGGGTATTAATATTTTTAGATTATCAGTAAAATGTACATTTCATTGGACTGAAAACAAGGTTTACAGTTTAAGTACATATACTAGATCAATCCACTTGCAATAAGGAAGACTTAGTCTATTATCTACATGAATGGAATCATGCCATATGGTAGGGGAAAGAAAGGGAGGGAGGGAGGAAGGAAGAAAGAGGGAAGGGAGGAAGGAAGGGAGGGAGGAAGGGAGGGAGGAAGGAAGGAAGGAAGGAAGGAAGGAAGGAAGGAAGGAAGGAAGGAAGGAATCGAAATTTAAGTGAGTTTCTTTCTCCTCTAACAGTGGGCAAAACCAAGTGTCTCATCCAAAACACGACTAAATGCTCTCACTTTTGCCAGTGTCATAGCATCTGGGCCTGTATCAGTAGGCAAAACGTTATTCTATTCATGAAAATAGTATTTTTAAAAGACTGAAAATGTTTTTCTTCTCAACGAAAGTCAGTTACTCAGTTCTCCTGGTTTACCCATATTTTCTATTTATAAAATCAAAGTACAGGCATTAAGCACTGCTTCGTACATAGAGTTTTGCAGAGTAAGCAAATGTCCCTGCCTTTGAGCTTAGAATTACACAAAATAGAGAACAGTTCCAACTAGACTTGCTCAGATAACCAAGTTCCTGTTGTATTATGGACTGCCCATATTGAAGGGCCATTGATTACTGAGATATTTGGGGAATGGGCAAGGGTTACTATTGTCACTTTTGTTCTCTAGCTGCTTTAGCTTTACCTGTTTGCCTTCTGAGTTTCTGCAGCTCAGGCCTTTGGGATCTCTACAAATAGCTCTCTGGATTCTCTTAAGAATCAGTTTCTTTCTGCTTCTATGTTATTGCAGGTTGCAAATCTAATTAATAAATATTCATTAAATGCTGCTATTCACTCATAGGCATTGCTGGGGGAGGCAAAACCTAGAATCATAGGAAAAAGAATCGGACAGGAACTTAAAGGTTATCTTCTCCAGTCTCCTAAAATCCCTGTTTAAGCTGCTTTAGTTGCTGTTTTATTTTTTCTTATGTTGAGTTAAAAACTTGATTCCAATTAACGTCTACCAGTTCCTGAGAAAGTAAATAATAAGCCTTCTTTCTTTATTCCTTAGCTTTTTCTCTTTCCTTGGTTCTTTTATGTGTGGTGTAACAAACCACACATTTGCATTACCTGAGCAGGATTTCCCTGTACCACCAAAAAATGTCACATTTTTTCCACTCTCTCTTCCCTTTATCCTCCTATTGATCTGTGCCCACATCTTCTCCCCTCCTTTCTTTTTTTTGTTCAGTTTTATTGAGATATTATTCACATACCATACAGTCATCCACAGTATACAATCAGTTGTTCACAGGACCATCATATAGTTGTGCATTCAATTTTTGAACATTTTCATTAATTAAAAAAATTAAAATTAAAATTAAAAAAGAACTCCCAAAACATCCCATCCCCACCATCCCCCCCTATAATTCATTTAATTTTTGTCTCCATTTTTCTACTCATCTATCCATACACTGGTCAAAGAGAGTGTGAGCCACAAGGTTTTCACAATCACATGATCACACCGTGTAAGCTGTATAATTACACAATAGTCTTCAACATCCCCTCCTTTCTTGAAATGTTTGTTAACTGCCAGATATTGAGGATAGAAACAAAATGAAAAGTCATGGTCCCTGCCCTGGAGGAGTTCATGTTCTAAGATAGCAGTTCTCCATATTTTCCCCCCACCCAAGATAGATAATGTTCACTTGCTTGACATTCTTTCAGAGTAGAAGAATAGATAAGGTAGACTGTGGTTTACACCCAATTTTCTGACCCGTCAGTTTTAAATCTACCCATTTCTCAGCAAAATATATTGGAATATAAGTGAGCAGGAGTAGCATTCTAGAGGTAGCCTTGAATCCATTGTAGTTTAACTGGGATGAGGGTGGGAATAAATTGCTTGTAAACTTAAGTATTTCAGTTTTTATTAGCACAAATAAGATACAGTGTGTCTCAGTGTTGATGAAGACATACCAGAATAACCCAATACCTTGGTGGAGAAACTCCAGTTGTGAAGGAGCTGAGTAATTGGTTGTCATCTGCTTCCTCTTTAGCCGCTCAGAGATTCTAAGAGATTCTAAGTCTTAGTCTTTTCCTCTTAAGGCCATCATAGCGTTACTAGACTCTACACTCTCAGGTGGGCATTCCAGAGGACTAAATGGGACAGAGTAGGGGCAAATTGAAAAAAGAATGACTTCAAGGGCAAAATCATAGAAGCAGAGGTCTAGACCTAAAGAGTGGGTCTTTCCCTATACTTGAAGGGGAAAGCCTTCTGCCCAGGTACTTGAAAGTGTTGGGATTTATACTCCAACATTTGGGGAGAGTTCGGCTGCCACCCCAATATTTGAAGAGGGTGGGGTTTATACCCCAGATTTGGAGCAGAACGAAGCCACCATTCTGATGCTTGAAGAGGGAGGACCTCAGCAATCAAGGAGAGCATGGCCGTTGCACAATCACTTGGAAAGGATGCGCTGCTATTCCAATACCCCATATCCATCCACAGGTGACCCTCAGACCCTGAAATTCAATGGAGTTTGCCCTGCTAGGTTTTGGGCTTGCTTGGGACCTGTGACCTCTGTTTTCCTTCCAGTTTCTCCCTTCTGGAATGGGAATGTCTATGTTTATTGTATTTTGGAAGCAGATAACTTGTTTTCTAGGTTTTACAGAGAGGAATTTTGCCCTAGGACAGACCACACTCATAACTGATTTTGATGAGACTATGTATTTACAGTTGTTACAGAAATGACTTAAGACTTTTGGGATGTTGTGATGGAATGAATGTGTTTTGCATGTGGAAAGAACATACCTTTTTTGGAGTCCTGAGGGTGGACTGTAGAGTTATGTACCCTAAAGGAAACATGTTCTTAATCTTAATCTGCATCCCTGTGGGTGTGAATCCACAGTGAATGGAACTTGTTGACAATGTTATTTTTAGTTGAGGTGTGGCTCAGTTGAATGAGAATGGGCCTTTGTCCTGATTACTGGAGGCCTTAGGGAGACACTGAAAGTCAACAGGAACCTGGATAAAAAAGAAGGGGACATCGCCATGTGACAGGAAAGCCAAGAAACCCCAAGGATGCTGGCAGTCAGCACCAGAACTGTTCAGTCCTTGGGTGAAAAGGAAGCTTTGCTAATATATAGATTTTGGACTTTTCCTAGCCTCAAAACTGTGAAACTATAAATTCTTATTGTTTAAGCCAACACATTGTGTGCTATTTGCCATTTGCAGCATGGCAAACTAAGACATGGTCCTAAAAGATCATAATGAAAGGACAGCTTAACCTTTATCTTTGGAGGTATTCAGAGGCTTTAGCTTGAATATATTAAAGGGAGTATTAAGGGATGAAGTTTTCTACTCAAAGAAAAACTTGGCATGGAGGATGGGGGAATTTGGAGAAGGCACCCAAGGTAGGGGGGAAGGCATATGTAATTTCACAGAACCAAGGAACTTTAAGGCTGTTTGGGGAAATGCAAATGGTTACAGAGGATGGCACCTGGATGTACAGAGGGATTTCATAGATAAAATGATATGTAAAAGGACTGTCACTTGAAAGTCCTCATACCCTTTTGTCAGTTTGCACATTATCTTATAGAGAGTGATGAGCCATTTTAGAAATACATTTTTTTAACCCAAGAAATTGGTAGCTATGGTGCCTCTGGGAAGGGAAACCAGTGACTAAGAGTCAGGTGCAAAAGACAGACTTTTCCTTATATACCCTTTTGTAACTTTATTTTCAAACCTTTTCCAGAGTCAAAAAATAAACTGTTAGAAAAAAACAACCAAAACTCTAAATTTAGTTTGGAAGATATATTGGAGAAGAGCAAGACAAAAGTGGGGGTAAAACAAGAGACTGACAGTCATAGTTAAGAAATGATGACACAGGCACCATGTATAAAAAGGAGAAACAAACTCAAAACCTATTTAGAAGGTGGAGTTAGCAAGACACAAATTGGTATGGAGAAAGAGGGGAAAGAAGGAATCTAATTACCTCATAGGTTACTTGGTTGGGAACCCTTATAGATAATGGTGTCACTGATGGTACAAGGAACATAGGAAGAGAGCAGACAGGATTTTTGAGAAGGTGGGGAGCAGAGGTTCCACAGAAATAAGAGTTCTGTTTGTAACACTGAGGTAAAGATATTTAGGATTATACTGGTAACACAGGCCTATAACTCCAAAGAAGGGTTAGGCTAGAAATGCAGATTGGGTGTTATGTGGTTTGAACCTGTTATGGACCCCAGAAGAGCCATGATCTTTTAATCCAATCTTCTTTGGTGGAACCTTTTGATTGAGTGTTTCCATGGAGATGTGACTTACCCAACTGTGGGTGAGAACTTTGATTAAGTTATTTCCATGGAGATGTGACTCTGCCCATTCAGGGTAGGTCTTAATTAGATTACTGAAGTCTTTACAGAGCTCATGCAAACAAGGAGCTCAGAGAAGCTGAGAGAGACATTTTGGAGAGAAGCTAAGATATGTAATCTAGAGTTTAACCCTGGGAGAAGCTAAGAGCCAACACAGACCCAGACACTTGGAGACCGGGAGATGCAGACAGAAGGACATTTGAGATGCTAAGCTAAGAGATGAAGCCCAGAGTTTGCTCTGGAGAAGCTAAGAGAGGATGAGAGGACTCCTAGATGCTTAGAGAGAAATGCTGTTTGGGCACTTTTATAGCCTTAGAACTGTAAATTTGTAACCTAATAAATCCCCTTTATAAAAGCCAATCTATATCTGGTATTTTGCATAATGGCAGCATTAGCAAACCAGAACAAGTGTCATCACTGAACAAATGATAAATGAAGGAGGCCTATGGGTATGGATGAGATCTCCTCAATTTGTAGGATGCAAAGAATAGATTCAAGAATGGAAAACTTAATTAGAGGAGGTGGATAATTAAGAGGATTCTGAAGCAATATAAGCCTATGGAGAAGACAGAAAGAGCAACAGCAATTTATATTAGAGAGTCCCCAGGAATTTACAGTGATTAAAATTTAGTCAGAGTAGATGATTGCTAAATCCTGGTTAGTGACAGTGATTAAAATTAGTCAGTCCATGAATAATTGTCCCCCATATAGCTAAGATGGATGTTTAGTAACTAAATATTATTTATTTTTTATTATTTTATTATTTTTTATTATTTATTTTTTAGGCTAAAATGTTTGCAACCCCTCATGATGATGGAAGAATTTTAAACTTTAGTCACCGTTGTAGAAATAGGCCCAGAAATGTTTTCTAGGGAAAACCTTGGCACTGCTCACAAGGGCTCTTTGGTCCTGGTCGGGTTCCTTACTGCTACTTAGAACATGTCAACACTGCCGACCCCTCAGTTGATTCACTGATTATCAGGCATATGGATCTGTCCATAATCAGCAACACAATGTGTATACAGTGGCCAGAAAATATAACTCCAAACTCTTTGCAGCCCTATTCTTATCAGTTAAGGGAAATAACATCCTTGGAGGATTGCCTGAAAGACATGCCGATAGTCTAAATTGTATCCTTCGATCATTTGAAACCATCAGAAAGGGAGGTGTTGGATTGGACTGCCTTGTTTGGGGCTGCTGTTAGAATTGTTTTTACTGAATTATGCAAGTGCCTTGAGCAGGTTAATAATTTAGCTGTCCATTCAGACTAGTAATTTGGCCCCTTTCTAAACAATGTTCTTTAAAAATTTGTTCAACATTTATTTAGTGAAAAGACAGAAAAAGAGGACTGCTAGAGCAGTGCCCCAGGGAGCAATGCCCCTGTGGTAACCAGGCCTTAAGTTCTTA
>PVKY010008556.1:0-13967 GCA_004027775.1 Bradypus variegatus
GGGGGGGGGCTGGGGAGTAGGTGGGTACCCTCTTGGTGGAGCTACCAGTTCTACCAAATTTTGAGAGGTTTGTTTATCCGCCTTGAACCTCTGCATCCAGTCCCTAGAGCTAATTATAAGACCCCCAATGGCAAAGCACAGCAAAGGGGCTTGAGGAGCACTGCAGGCCCCAGACAATGTGGTTCTATCTCTCCCCCTGCCACCCCCAAATCAAACACAACCCCCACTGAGCAGCCTGCAACTGTGGGCTTTCATCCTCAAGCCACCCAAACGACAGCCCCCTTGTCTGGGGGTGTCCTCGCTGCTCACCTTGCCTGCAGCATAACAGATGTGCCCGGAGCCCAAGCCCTGAGGCCCTGCCCGCCCTCCACGGCCCCCTCCCCCTGAATCCTCCTGCCCCCCAGCTTACTGGCTGGCGATGGCGTGCTATAGCCGCTAACTGGAAGCTGGTGCTGGAGAGTGGGCAGAGCGCCTGGCGGGGAGAGTCCACCCAGCATAGGAGGGAAGAAGAAGGCGTAGGGGGGCACCGAGTATCCATTGAGGTGCCCGCCCCCAGGTGTCGGGCAGGAGCTGCTGTTGCTGGCCATGCCAAGCAGCCACAGAAGGACAGGCAGACAGTCCGGCAGGGAGCTCTGGCGGGCTTCAGGCCGCCCCTCCCTGGGGCATGGGGCCCAGGCCCAGAGGGGGCTTGGGTGGTCAGCCCACCCCCCCTTTCTGTCCTAGAGCTGCTGTCGAAGGCCAGCAGGCTAATCTCGGCCACCTGGAGCCCCCACCCGAGCTGGGGGCCGGGTGGGTTGAGGGGCGTCCCTGGAGTTGGTCCTTTGCTCAAGCAGTTCTGTGGGCTGGCACTTTTCTGGGAAGGTCCAGAGCTGGCCTTCAGGGCGCCGAAAGGGAAGCCACTCCTAGACGGGCCCCGGCGAGGCGACTCGGGGGGGCATGTCCTGTGATGCTGCAGAAAGAGGAAAGACAGGTGAGTGGGCACTGAGGAGCAGGCACACGGGCATTCCCCACGGAGCTCCCCAACCTGGGCGGCCGGAGATTTTCCTGTGGCACCCGGCTGAGCAGACAGCTGGCACCATGCCTGGCTGGCAGAGACGGCCTGGGAGCAGGGCCCAGACACTGCTGGGGGTGGCAGGATAGCACGGCCAGGCTGGGGAGATGGGGACAGAGCCCAGAGCGGTGGAGGGCCTCTCACCGCCATCCCGGGGAGGGGGATGGGCCCCCGGTGCCACCCTACAGGACCCCCGCAGCTGAAGCAGGCTGCCGGCCCTCCTTCCTCCAGTGAAGGTTACCTGAGGTCAAGATGCAAAGAACGTGTGCTTATGGGGGGGCGGGGCGGGGGGAGGAAAGGCCGCTTCCCTAAAGCATCGGCACTTCTCAGAAAAATGACTCCTAGGCCAGGGCGCCTCTTACACCACTTCCCCCCCAAATCCAAGTCCCAGCACCCCAGATGCGCCTGTGCCACAGACCTTGGGAGGAGGCCTGTTTACATACGCACAAATGGAGAAATGGGAACCAAGGGCTCTCCTAGGCATCACCCCCAAAGCTTAAAGCATGCACGGGCCAGGGGCAGGGGGGCAGGGACTGCCTGGGATGGAAGCCCCCTCCCCAGGCAATGCATTGGCAGGGAGACCCTCAGCCTTCACCCATGTACTTCTGTCTGCAGAAGCAACCACCCCAGGAACAGGGTGGGAGGTGGGCAGAAGAGGAAAAGCCAGGCACCCCTCCCCCACCCCACGTGTGCACAGATCCACACCCTGTTTGAACAGCTGGGGCCAGAGGATTCGCACGGATAACACCAGGGGGAGAGAGAGAGAGGGATGCGAACCCGGAGTCCACGCCACAGGGAGACGGAGCCCGGCAGCTGCAAAAGCAGAGAGGCAGCAAGGCAGAAACAGATCCACCAGCGGATGCTAACCCATTTTGGGCATAGGAGATTATAAACAAATACACCACACACACATGCACACACGCGTGCGCACACACACACATTATATTTATAAGAAAGACAAAAGAAACAGACAAAAGCAGCCAATCAAAACCGCAATGAGCTACCACCTCACACCCGCTAGGATGGCTATAATCTAAAAGATAACAGCAAGTGATGGCGAGGATGTGGAGAATTTGGTGGGAATGTGAAATGGCACAGGTCCTTTGGAAAACGGTGTGGTGGTTCCTCAGAATGTTAAACAGTTACCATAGGACCCAGCAATTCCACTCCTAGCTACATACCCAAGAGATACGAAAACACATGTCCACACAAAAATCTGTACATGAATGGCCAAAAAGTGTAACCAACCCAAATGTCCATCAACTGATGACCAGATAAACAAAATATGGTCTACCCATACCGTGGAATATTATTTGGCTTTAAAAAGGAAGAAATGATATATGCTACAGCATGGATGAACATTCAAAACATTAAGCTAGTAACAAAAGACTACATGTTACATGATTCCATTGATGTGAAATTTTGAGAATAGGCAAATCTATGGAGATGTAAAATAAATTAGTGGTTGTCTAAGGGCTGGGGGGTGGGAGTGGGGGAAATGGGGAGTGACTGCTAATGGGTATGTAGGTTCTCTTTGGGGTGATGAAAATGTTCTAAAATTTATGGTGGTGATGGTTGCACAACTCTGAATGTACTAAAATCATTGAATTGTACACTTTAAATGGGTGTTTTATGATATGTGTATTAAATGTCAATAACGCTGTTTTGGGAAATAACGATAAAAGTAGGCCACTGAGACCCAAAATAAGGACTGCCTCCGTTCCCAACCCCTCCCCACCCCTCTGAGCTCAGGCCACACCAGGGGACAAGCATGTGGCCAGCACTTGGCCGAGGCCCAGGTCTGGGATGGGGGGTCCCTGCCAAGGCCACTGTGGAAGAGACCAGGGCTTCTGGGCCCAGCTGGGACAGTCGCTGGGCTGGGGAAGAGGGAGGGGGACAGGTACTTGCCGGGGGGGGGTCCTTGTTAATGACTGGGATTTTTACGGTTACTAAATAGGACAACCATAGGGCCTCTCTCCTCGCTCCCCAACGAGGTGCCCCCTTCCCTTCCCCAGGCCGCTGCTGCTTCCCTCCCAGGCTGAGAGGGCTGACATCAGAGGAACGGGCCCCACCCACCCTACCAGCTGCCGCCCTGCCCCCCCTACCCCCATGAGGCCCCACACAAGGGGAACTTGAGCTGGGGGTGGGGGGGGCAGGCAAGGGAAGGAGGGGTTTGCTGGACCTCATCAGTATCAACAAGTCACACATACACCCCACACACTTGCAGACATGCACGCATGCAGGTCTATAGAAAGCATCTGGGTGGGCAAGAGCACACTTGCACGCCCCAGCTTGTGTGTGTGTGCGGGCACGCTCACAAGGAGAGGGAGCTTGGAGATACCATCTCTCCACACCTGGGCTCCGCCACACAATGAACACAGCTTAGGGCTGGCATGCATGGGCCCCAGGACACAGCTCCCCGCAAACACGACCACAGCCTCCGCTTCCCAAATGCACATTCCCTGGCCCCTACTCAGCTAGGCTGGCCCTGAGAATTGCCTCCTCTGCAGGAGACACTCTGAGGTTTTCCCTGTGGACCCAGCCCAGGCCCAGTGCCCACTCCCAACACTTCTGTGGTCCACAAACACAGAGATGCACCCTGAAACACAGAGATGCACCCTGAAACACAGAGATGCACCCTGCCTCCTGAACCACTCGGGTGGATTTGCAACCAAACACTGACCTGGCCTCCCTACAGGTGAAGCCCTGGAGGCAGCTGCCCAGAAGGAAGGCCTCCTGTGCCAAGGCTGAGCCCAGAGAGCCATTTACTCCAGACTCCAGGCATCTGACCCAGATTGGGTGGGTGGCTGGGTGCGTCAGTCAGTCCGGATCACCACCCCCTGCTCCCAGGGGGGAGATAACCACAGTCACCTTAGAATTACTGCTCAACTCTGCCCCTGAAGTGTTTGAAATTGGCCCAGACTTCAAACTCCCCACAGAGACACACCTGGGGGAAGCCTGAAGCCCCCCCCACCTTCCACCCCCTCACATAAGAGCCTCCAACACACCTAGCCCAGCTCAGACTGCAAACTTTGGTGCACTTACTCAGCTCCCTGGGGAGGGCCTGAGCCGGGGGAGAGGGTAAAGGTCACGGAAATGGGCCAAAGGCCAGGCTGGCCAGGATACAGGGAAGGGTGAAGGCAGGATGGTGGAGGCAGGGCAGAAGGAGCACAGGCCCTGCCTTCCAAGGTCCCTCTTGAGCCATCTGCCTGGGCCCCCAGGCCCTGCACCCAAGAAGGGGGGAAGGCAACATTTGAGAATCGAAACCAACCCCAAAGGAGGGAAAACAAACTACCCACATCCAACTCCACCCTGTGCCAGCCACCAGCACTGCCCATGATCACCCTCTCTAGAGGGAGAGAAAACCCCGGGTCCCACCTCCAGAGATACTGAACTCAGCCTTGACACTGCACAGAAGGGTCTGTGGGTGGGGGGTGGAGTGCCCACCACCAGCCAGCCACACCTGCTCTCTGTAGCCTCCTTCACCCCTAAAAGGTACCATAATCCCTTCCCCAGACACAGGGAGCCCAGCTGCCCATTCATTATGCCCCACAGAGTCACACACCTAAAGAAAAAGGAGAGCTGGTTGAACCTGAAGATCATAGAAAGAGCCAGAGGGTTTGAAGGATCAAATCTCAGCTCTGCTACTCTGGGTGACCTTGGGCAAGTCACTTAACCTCTCGAGGCATCTGCTTGCCCGGACAACTGGTTGGGCGATTTAAGAGCTCAAGTCCTGGAAAGCACCTGGTGTCAAGCCCGGCACACAGTGGGTCCATCCCTTGCCACACGTGCCTCACCCCCATGGCGGTGCCTCGAAGCCTGCCTGCTTTTCCTTCCCCTGCCCACCCAGGCCTGGCGTCTGTTGACAGGGCAGGGAAAGAGGACTACCCTATCTTCCAGGGTCTGCTTCCTCTGAGACAGAGAAGAGGGATGTGGGGAGAGGGATATTTGGGGTGTGGGTGGAGACCTGACCACAACCCTTTCCCAAATTCTCTTCTTTCATTTCACAAACCAAAAAAAGGAAACCTCTGGATTTGGGAAGGGGAGGAGGGAAAGAGAAACAGGCCATTTCCTCCCCTATCTTCAGAGAGTGGAGCCAGGGAACCCCAATCCCAGCTGGGTCCAGACCCCCCTTCTTCATTCATTCTCTCCTCCTTGCTCCCTGGTTGCCCCCCACCACCACCCCCCTTGCACCAACAATGAATGGCTCCCAAGGAACAGAAGCCAGGCAGTCCTGGAGGGGTGCAAAAAAGGGACAAGAACTGGGGAACTTAAAACAAGGGGGGACAGAGGGTTTCCTAAGCATTCTAGACAGTCAATGAATCATATGTAAATGACAACCAGAGCTCAAGCTCAACTGGGGGTGGGGGGAACTCCAGCCCTGGCGGAGAGAGCAAGGCCTGCCCCCCTCCCGTCCCCCTGCCCTACCAGGAGCTGGCAGGGCAGGGAAAATTTCAAACGAGAACAGTGGGCTGAAACTATTTATACACTTTCCAGGAAAACATACCTTCACATACACAAAGCCACAACCGCCCCAGCCCCATGCTCCTCGATGAGGGGCAGGGGGCAGGACAGTGACCACTACTCCCTTTTCCCTTCCTCCAGGCACCCCCCTGGCCAACTCGCTCCCCGGGGTGGAAGGCACCTCTTCCCCACCAGCCCCACGGCACCCCAGGCCTGCCCCAAGCATGTGCGGATCCTCAGAGGGGTTGAGGGATGAGCTGCAGTCCAGCCTCCTCCCTCTGGGTGCTGCTACTGCATCGAGATGCAGCACCCAGTCCCAGAAGAGTGGGTCAGCCATCTGTCTCCCCAACTTGGGCACCTCTCCCCAGCCCAAGGGTCTGCCCCAGCTGCACCGAGCTGCCCCATCTCCAAGTGACACGATCTCAGCAATGACTGAAAACCAGGCAGAAGGGGCAACTGGACAACCCAAGCCCAGGACAGGACAGATCTGGGGAGGAGGAAGTGGGGGTCTCTGCCGGGCAGTGCAGTGCCCCCAACTCCTCCACCCTCAGTGACTGCACCCCAGAGCCCCTGGGAGATACGCTCAGGGCCTCCAAAGCCCAGGGTAGCTGAAGGGCCCAGAACCATAGCTGGAGTCTCCCACCCCATCTTCCTTCAAGTGGAGAGTAGGTGAAAGGTCAGGGGGCAGCCCAGGCTTCAAGGAGAGGGACCAACCCATAGGGAAGGAAGAAAACAGGAAGAGGAAGAGATGATCTGGGTGAGGCCGCGGCCAGACCACAAGAGTATGTGGACCATACAAAGGCAGCTCTGTCCTGGGTGGGGGGACAAAGGGACACAGACAAAAGGGGACCCCCCAGCCTGGAAACCACCGTCCACATGCCCAGCCTGGCATGGGGCTTTCCCCACCCTCACCTTGGCACTGCCCCCTCACCACTGCCTCCACCCCCCACCCCACCCCAGTGCAGGAACCACAACTCTCTCACAATGGGGAAACAGAGCATACAGAGATGTGGGGGAGAGCAAGGGTGGGGAACTACAACAGCCCCCAAACCCACCCCTCAGCTCAAACCCAAACTTGAGACTGTCAGATTCTGAATCTCAGGGCAGACAGACGGTTGGCAGGATTGAGTGCTACTAGGCCCCTCCCAGCACCCTCCCCAGGGACCCGGGCTGCAGGGAAGCCGGGAACGTCCCCCACAACTCCTGCCTCAGGATATCCTTTTGGCTCTGTCCCCAGACCAGGCCTGACTCAGACAGTGCCCCGCGCCATACCCCCCACCCAGCAACCCCCCAGGAACTTCCTACCCCCACACTCACCTACTCAGCTGGAGCTAGTACTAGAGGGAATCTCTACACCACTCCAAACTCAGTTGAACAGGGAAGCCCACAGGGGCAGGGTGGGGGAGAAAGTGTCACAAGGTCCCATGGCCTTTCCCCTAAAGAACAGGGCCTGCGAGACCAGGGAAAAGCTGGTGCAGGCTCTATGTAAAGGGACAGAGGACCATGAGCAGAGCACTCACCTCACCGCCCTCCCGAATCACACACAACCCACTGTCCCACCCAGAGCCCATCCCCACTCCAGCCTGAACCCCAAGAAGCCATAGAAACTCCCTGGGCAAGGGAGTTTCCATCAGAACACAGGATGGGAGAACGCTCCTAAAGGGTACAACAGGATGGGGAAGGCAGAGGTCCGGGCGCCCAGGCTGGAGGGAACAGGACGGGGCCTGCAAAATCAGTCAGACTCACAGTCAGCCCCAGGAAAGCCCAGCCAGATGCGGTCACAGTCTCCCCAAACAGTCTGAGTGGGTGGCTGTGACTCCTTCCCACAGACAGAAGTCTGGGGGGCCCTGGGGGATCTGGGGCATCAGAGACCACACACACTCAGCCTGAAACGGCCCCCTAGTCAGGTCCCCCAGCCCTCCCCAACCATGGGCCTTAGGGGAAGGGGCAGCTCCCTCCCCACAAGTACCAAGGGTAGTGCCCACAGCGGCATCGCCATGGCAACCAACAACAAACAGCCCAGGAACCACGGTGGGACCGGAAGTGACAGCCACGTGACAGGAAGACTTTTTTTCAGCGAGTGTGTGTGTGTGTGTGTGTGTGTGTGTGTGTGTGTGTGTGTGTGTGTGTGTGTGTGTGTATGGGGGGTGATGAAATTATTGGCAGCTACCAGAGAATCAGCTGTCCCCCAAGTTTTCCCCACATAGAGCTGGAGGAGAGGGAAGCCAGGAGGGGGGCCACCCCGCATCGCAGTGTGCACGGGGGCAGCGCTGTTGGGCCCACCATCCCCGCCTGCCACTCACGGTTACCCCCTCGGCCCCCCTCCCTCCACTTCCTGCCGTGACTGGAGATCAGAGAACTCCCCACCGCAGCTTCCCCTTCTCAGGTCTCAATTCCTGGACTGAAGGTTTCACTTTGGGTCGAGGGAAGGAGGGAGAGGGCTGGGGACTTGCAGTAGGACCCAGGAGACAGAAGCTCCAGGGGGGAGGGGCCGGGAGGGAGCCACTCAAAAGTAGGTGTGTACACACAGACACACAGCGAGTGGTCACGGTGACACACTGCCCGGGCGCAGTGACACACAGGCAGGCTGCCTGACCTCAGGCAGTCTCAGGGTGGGGGGAACAGAGAACCAAAGGACCCAGCCCTGGGTGCACCCCACTCCCTAGCCCCGACCCTAGCCCTGATCTTGCCTCCAGGTTCATCCCAGGCATCTCATGACAAGCGGGGTCCCAACTGCCCAGCCCCTTCCACCTTCCCCTGCCTTTTGTGCTAAGGAAACCCCCTCCCTGCGCCAAGGTGCCCGCCCAGAAGAGGGCACCTTGGCTGGAGGTAGGGAGAATGGAACCTCCCTCTACCCCCCTCCCCTTCTCTGCAGATGTCCCAGACTATATTTAGCCTAAACTGGGCGGCCAGCCAGACCCAGACTCCCCACTGGCCCGGAGCTGAGCTCCCAGTTTTTATGCAATTAAAACATTAACAGAGAACCACCCCCATCCACACCCCTACACACACCCCCAGCCCTGGCTCTGAAATCTTGAACGAGGGCAGCCCAGCTCTGCAGCCAGGGATGAGGGGTATGGGTGGTCATTAGCCAACAGCAATAAACTCATCCCCTTGCTCATCTCCCAGGCCCTGCACCCCCTCCCCCACCCCAGGCAGGATAGGGCATCACCCATGAGATCAAGTTGACACTGGGGGGTGGGGGATGGGGGACAGGCTTTCCTTGTTCTGGCTGGTAGGGAAAGACATACCTAGTGGTGGGGGGGGGATTGCCTGGCCACAGAAATTCCACCTGTTATTTTGAAGCCCCCTCTCTGGCCAGCTCCAGTTACAGAGCTGGGGGTTGGCAACAGGTGCAGGCCAGGCTGGCAGCAGCCTAATCCTCCCCACCCCCTCCCCAGCCTAACAGTGGTGCCTGGAGGTCGGGCAGGATGCTACCTAGCGGGTGGGGGCAACCCCTGGCCCTTGTGTAAGACCTGGCCCCTGCAATGCGTATTGGGGTATCTGGGGGAGCCAGGGAATCCTTAGTTCCACATCACCTATTTCCTTTCCCCACAATGCCAGGCAGGCGGGCTAGAGTGTGGGAGGTCTGTCTGCCTGCCTCTTCCTCCTCCTCCTCCTCTCCAAATTCCAGGAACAGGCAAGGGAGGCTCCAGTTGCGGGGAGCGAGGGAGAGCAACAGCAGGCAGTCCCAGCTGGGGGGGGGGGGGACAGCGGGTGAACTGGAGCGGGAGGCAAGATCCAGACGCAGCAAGAGACACCCACGCCCGAGCCAGACTGGGGACAGACACACCGACGCTGACACATTCTCACACTCTGGGCCAGGTCCCCGCTCACCGCCCACCCTGCGGAGACACCCAGACATCCTCAGCCAATACTTCCAACTCCCAGAACACTCCATGGACACACACAGAGATCCAGCCCTCCCCTTCTACCCCAACCCAAACCGTGTGGGCTTCAGACAGCGGCAGGAGGGTGGAGAGGGGAGCGGAGAGGAAAGACAGCAGGCGTCAGCGAGGATGTGCAGCCAAGGCCCTGGGAGCTGGGGGTATCAGTTGCCACAGTCCTTTCCCAAAACCCAGTAAATCAAGACAATCCTGGTCATCCTGCCAGGGGCCTGCCAGCTTCCCACACTCCCCAAACCACCAGCACCAGAGAGGGGTGGGGTGCTGAGCCAGAGGAGATTACCCTACTGATTTGTCACAGGGATGGGATTACCTTCCCCAGATGCCTGTCACCCCAGATCCCAGGCAGTGGTCCCAAATAGACCCCCCAAAGGCCCAACCACACCCACCCCTCCAGCCTAGCCCAGGCCCTTCCCTGCCCAAGCACCCAGTGGACTTGGAACTGGGTGATGAGGCTTGTTGTTTGGGGCAGGCCCCACCCTCACCTCACACAGTTCTGGTGACCATCCCACCTAAGACACTGGACACTGAACAAGGAGTGGCCTGGGGGAAAAGGTCCCAGAGGGCAGAGCCAGCTTCCAAGACCAAATGATTAAGGAGCAGGGGAGCTCACTGAGGTCTGGGTCAGTACCCCCAAAATGGACCTGAAGGACCACTCAGACAATGCCCTCTCTTCCACTCTAGACAGGGTGGCAGGAACCACGTCATGGCACGTGTGGGTGACTGTGCCCAGTGGGGGAGGCTCGGGGGTGGTCAGGATGGAGATGTGCACAACAAGCTTCCTGCCAGGCTGCCGCACAGTTGGAAGTGGGGGGGGGGCTAGAGAGGTGCCCCAGGGGCATTTGGGGTCAGACTGAAGAGAGAGATTCAGGGGCTACAGACTGAGGGGGCCAGGATGAAGGCATTCTAAGCCCAGGGTCTTCTCAGAACTGCCCCTGTATCTGCACCACCCTCGCCAGCATGGCGGCAAAACGCCTGCATTGACCACCTCGTGCACACTCATGCTCACTCACACCCTCAAAGTCCCTCCAAATCCAAGATCTTCAGCTCCCAAGGGCCTACTCAGCGTCTGACCCTAGTGACCTCTCTGTCTCAGGACACAGCATGGCCCAGACTCCCAGGCAGTGCAGATGTCCTGGCCCCTCCCAGTGCACCAACGTCTTTCACAGCCATAAACTTCTTGACTCCACAACCACCCCCTTCTTCCTCCAGGAGGAAGGAAAGCCACACTTTGTCCAGCTGCAAATACTCTCTCTTGTTCCACCCCCAGACTCATCCCCACCCCACCCTCCAGGGGAAGCCCCAGGACTCCAAGCCACCCCCATTCCAACCTGGGGCTTCCCCGGCCCAGCCTCCCCATCAAGCACAAAGCCCTGGAGAAGAGTTTGAGGCCTGAACCTCAACTTCCTTACAAGATCTGGGGGTCCTGGCTGGCCACTTCTCCCCCTGATGGACCTTGCCCTATGAAGACTGCAGCCAGGGAAGGGGACAAGAGTCATCCCTGGATCTCCTAACCAAGACACGGAAGAGGGAGAGTGGTCAGAAGCAGAAGTGAGGGTTGGGGGTAAGCAACCAGAAGAAGGGGGTGGTGTGTTCTCAGAAACAATTCCCTCTGAGAGTACACACACACACACACACACACATGCACAGCAGGCAGAAAGCACTGTTACAGAAGATGGGGGGACAGGGGGTACATTGCCACACCGGCCCACTGGGCGTTCTACTAATGACAGAATGGAGGCTAGAGAAAAGTCTCCAAGGCAGGGCTTTCTGACCTAATATCTCATGGGTTGGTTCCCACCCTCAGCCTACCACACTGGGGCCTAACCCCCTCCCACAGAGCGGCCTGACAATAGGGCAGTGCCCAGAGAGGAGGGGAGGGGACATCACCAAGCCAATTTCCCAGCCCACCCCCCACACACATATACACATCTGGCTAGCAGCTTCCCGGCCTCGTGGGTGGCACCAGGTCCCAGACAACCTCAGCGGAGCAAGGACAGTCTGTTCGGTCTTCCCCTCACCCCAAAAAGCTTCCAAAACCCTCTGGTAGCACCAGGCTCTGAGACACCTCCCACCCCAACTGCACTGGCTCCTGCACCCAGTTCTGATGTCTCCCCTCACTCCAGGGGGTCACCAGCTGAGTGGACCCCGCCCCCCCTCCTGGCGGGCTCCCTCTGGTGGGGGGGTGGGCCTCCTGGCTGGTTCTCCCCAAACCACAGGGCGGCTCAGATAACAGGAGGGAAGAAGGGAGGGGGCTAGTCCGTTGGGCATCCGATCTCTCCCCAAACAGGTTTGAAAGTCTTTTTGTTTTGCTTGTTTTTGAAGCTAAAAGAGAGAGAACGCGAGCAGGAGTTCCCGGCGGTGGTTCTGCCCCAGCTCGGGTGCCGGGCACACGCGTGGCAGAAGGCCCCAGACGCCTTCGGCCGCGCGCGAAGACCCGGGCGCAGACAGACGCACAAACTGGGCTCCCCCACCCTGGACCCGGCGGCGGCGGGTTTGGGAGCCCAGGAAACTCCGGGTTCCTGTCGGACCCCGCCCGGCATCCCATCCCCGCCCGCAGCTACTATCAAGAGCAGAACATGGGACCCTGATGCCGAAGGGAGCCGGAGGCTCCCCAAAATCCCCAGGTGGAGAGGTTACCTCGCAGCAAGGGAGCGCAATCTGTCCGGGGCGCTCGCGGGCGCGACGCCTTGCCCTGGCCTTGTGCCTCGATGCTGCTCGACGTCAGGGGTGTGGGGTCCCGGGAGAGGAGACGTCCCGGGGGCCGCGGCTCAGGGGCGCGGGGCGACGGCAGCGGCCATGGCTAGTCACGTGCGGAGGCTGAAACTTTACCCGGAGCCCCAGGCTGGGGTGGGGGGCGGAGGGTGCCGAGAAGAGGGGAGGCTCTCTCCCTCAGGCCCGCCCCTGCCCGCCCACCGGCCAATCATCTGTAAGGGGGCGGGCCCACATGATCACGCCTCCCTTTCCTTAATAGACCTAGAGAAGGAGGGGCGTTCTTAAAGAAGCCGCGCGTCGCAGACTGCTGAACCGTGGGAATCTGAGAGAATCCCTCCCTCGGACCCAGAAAAGGGGACTCAGTGAGGAGGAGGCGAAGTTCTGCGGAAAGAATAGAAAAGGAACTCGATGGAGAAAAGAACGGACCACGGTGTGTGGTATCCTGTACCCTGGTCTCCCCATCACACATGCCCACACTCACAGGGGCACGGATCCACACACCCGCCCCACACCTAAACCGGGAGAAAGAGGCGGCGATATAATCTGGAACTGCATACTGTGACTCCGTCACTAGCTGTCAAGCCTCAGCTTCCCAGAATTATAATCGTCCTCCAGGGACCAGTTGGAGCTGAGAGCTGTGTGGCCTTGAGCAAGTCACTTCCCTTCTCTGGACCGTAATTTTCTCATCTGCAAAAAAGGAGTGCAGGAGGAGACCTCCCGCACGTACACCTCGCGGCCGGACCCAACCCTTCGGCTTTCTCAAGACCCCTTCCCCCAAGGGCTGAAGCTCTAGGATCTTCCAGTAGGGGGCGCCCAAGAGCACCCCTCCTCGCCAGAGGACTCCGATTCGAGCTTCTCTCTCCTCCTGGCCAAGGCTGGAGGAGCAGGAAAGCTCAGATTCATGTTCCAGCTGGGCAGGGTCTGAGTCACCCTCTATCTGCAGAGACCCCAGTCCCAACACAGCCACAAGCCCCCTCCCAGTCTGCTCCTCCCCACCTCTAGCAGCCCATGGAGGTGGGAGGAACGGAATCATTGTCTCCTGCCTCCCTTCCCCGGCAGAGAAGTGGCCACAAATGCCTCCAGTCTTCCCACTGGAAGGGGAAGTGCCGCACTCCCGGGTATCCATCACAGTGAGGAGACTCGGCCTGGCCCGACTGGCAGTGCTCTCAGACCCCCCGACGGCCCCCACTGTACAGAGGAGGAAACAGGCCTGGAGAGGGTATAGGGTTTTGTCCATGGTCGCACTGGTTGCAAATCCGGGTCTAGAACTGAGGTATGGCTGCCTCTCTCCCGCTTTTAGTCCCCCTGCCTTGGAAAGGTAGGACAAGTCGGGAAGAAGCGCTCTGCCCTGAGTTCCTGCGTGAGGGAAGAGTGCCCGGGACAGCGCTGGGCCGGGGCTGTCTCCTGCTCCCGTCTGGCTTTCCGTCTACCGGTGCCAGCCGCCCGCCTGGGCCCTCCCGCCCCGTCGCGTCCCGTCCCGTCCCGTCCAGATCCATTCGCAAACATGCGCTCAGCGGGCAGGAATGCGCCAATGGCTCCCAGATGTGAACGCCGCCGCTTAACCCCTTCCCCCCAGCCCGCCCCCCCCCCGTCCCTTCCTCCGTCCCTCAATGGCCTCCCAGCCTGAGCCCAACCTACAGCAGGGGGCGCCGCGGGGGCGAGGGAGGAGCCTAGGAGTGGGCTCAGCGCCAGCCCAGCCCCAACGCCCACAGGCCCCACCTCCCGCCTAGATCCCACCCGTCTCATTTCCAGCAGGCTAGACGGCAAGACCTGGACACAAAATTGCAAGTGAGCGTACACACAGCAAAACTGCCTCTCACAACACCTGGCGC
>PVKY010008557.1:0-13970 GCA_004027775.1 Bradypus variegatus
CTAAGGAGAAAAATTAAATTTAAATTCTCCCTAACCAGAAAAATTAAATACTAAGGAGTAAGATTTTGTTGAGTAGGGTTTAACTTTGTAAGGCTACAAACCATTGTAATATTTAAGACCTTTTTGCCCCTTCCCCCAAGAACCAATTTTTGCCCCCTTGGAGTGATATTGCCTCCTGTGTAAATGCATGATATAGAAAGATGGCACCGCTGCTGCAAGCATTGTTACCCATAAGGGTAAACTCTCTTCTTAGACTTTCTTCTGCTTGCTTATGTTTTTGTCTTCCAAATCCTTAAGGATGGTTTCAGCTGCTCATTACAGAGATAGCAGTTAAACTGGTTGAGACCATAAGTATGTTTGCTTTTTATGTAAGTCTGGAGTTAGGTACAGTGGCTCAATGATGCCTTCATAGACATAGGTTCTTTCCATTTATTCACTCTTGGTTAACATCAGAGTATGGAGAATGTCTCCCCTCATGGACACAAGATGGCTGCAGTGGCACCAGGCATCACATTCCCACATGACTGCATTTGAAGGGAAGGAAGTAGTGACAGGGCAACCAGTAATGAAGAAGCGGCAAACAACTGTTTGCTAGGCAACTAAGAGCCCCTCTCTCTCTCTCTTTTTCTCTAACTTCTTCCCCACCTCCTCCTCCTCCTCCTTCTTCAAGCTTATTGCTTCACCTCTTTATCTTTTGACTTTATCTAAACTTGTATTTCCTAGACCATATTGAGCACATGTGCATCAATATGCTTCCAAGTGGGTGGGAGCAATAGCAGTAGCACTAGCTGGTTGACCTCAAGCAAATTACTCAATATCTCTGGGCTTTGACTTCCTTGGTTTCGAAGAAAGATGCCCTTTCTTATGTAAACTTTTTATCAAAATAATACATAAAGAAAGGCTCACTAATCATAAATGTACAGCTTGGTGAAATTTTACAAAGAACCAGCCCCCACATTAAGATGCAAAAATATTTTCTCTACCCCAGATACTTCCTGCAGAAGTAAGCACTATTCTGACTTCTAGCACTATAGATTAGTTTTGCCTGTTTTTAAACTTTAAATAAATGGAATCATGTAGGAGATGTTCTTTTGTATCTGGCTGCGCTTTCATTCAATATTATGTTTATGAGATTCACACACTATTGTATGAATATATGAATGTGTTGTTCAGTCATTCTTGTTGCTTGTAAGATTCCGTCATGTGACTATACCACATTTATGCATCCAACTTTTGATAGTCATGTGAGTTGTTTGTTTCTGGTTTTGGCAATTACAAATAGTGCTGCTGGGGAGATTCTTGGCTCTATCTTTTGGTGAATATACATATACATTTCTGAGGTGTTCTGGGTATGGAACTGCTGGGTCAAGAATGTGTGAATGTTCCTCTTTTAGATGGTTTTTAAGGGTCATTCCTGGTGATGGAATCAAATATCATGGGGCACACAGCTGGTAAATTGGTTATTCGTCCTATCCAAAGATTCAGTCCTGAAAATACTTGATGCAAGGGTTTCCAGTACTTGTCATTTCATCTTCTCCAGCCCATCCTCTCTCGTGGGCATCACCACAAAACCACAAGGGAACACACTCCGACACACTTTCCAGAGTCTGCCTGTGAAGAAAGCCAGGTAGCAAGTATCCCATCATGATGGCAGCAAATTGCATTTCTGTGGCCAGATGAGGCCCAGCTGCTGGGGGCAGACAGGGCTGGCCAGAGGAGACTTGGGGCTCTGGAAATGTCCTTTCTACCATGAGCTACTTCAGCTTACACAACTAGACCTATGAGATGAATCTATCAACAGATAGTTTAATTCACCTCAGCTCTTCTCCTACATTTTAAGCACCTAGCAGATGCTCAATAAAAACAACCATAAAACTTTAGGGTAAAAGAGCCCTGTAATAGAAATTTCCCTTTTAAGCAACTGTTCAGCCAACAAGAAATTTCTCCAAAGCTAGCACTTATAAGTGCTACTTACAAAGGAAAGTTTGGAACTTCAGTTTATATTTTAGAGAAAAGGGTGAATAGCATTTCTCAAAGCATAGCCTACACACCAGCATCAGCATAGCATCATCTAAGAGAATGTTAAAAATGCACATTTCAGGCCCCACCCAAGAATCAGAATCTTTCGGGTGGGGTCTGGAAATTCTGCATTTTAACTGGCTCATCAGGTGGTTCTCAGGCACTCCAAAGTTTGAGATTCATAGCACAGACTCCAGGATCTGTGTTGCATTATTCACTGTAAGAAGGTCTCCAGGATTTGGGGGTTAGGACCTGCAATAAGGAGAGAGAAAATTATCCTACTGTTTACTCTTAAGCCTCTCTGTTGGTTCTAAGCAAGTTCCACTTTCTTTGCAGATCTCTTCAGATCCTGGCCTCAAGTAGACTTGAGAGGTTTTGCTTCTTTCCTGGGACATGGTTGGCAGAATTGTACAGAGGG
Organism: Bradypus variegatus; assembly: GCA_004027775.1. Taxonomy (NCBI): domain Eukaryota; kingdom Metazoa; phylum Chordata; class Mammalia; order Pilosa; family Bradypodidae; genus Bradypus; species Bradypus variegatus. The sequence continues at coordinate 2,438 of PVKY010008557.1, forward strand.
TCTATTTGGATTAATCATAAAATTTTGGTAATGGATGGTGATGATGATAGTAGAACATTATGAGCATAATTAACAGCAATGAATTCTATGTTTGAATGTGGTTAAAAGGGGAAATTTTAGGTTGCATATATGTTATTAAAATAAAAATTAAAAAAATAGGACTGTACACACATTGAACCCTACTGGAAACAATGGACTTTAGTTAGTAGTACAATTATAAAAACATTCTTTCCTGAATTGTAACAAATGTACCACACTGATGCAAGGTGTTAATAAGGGGGTGTTATATGGGAACTCTGTATGTTATGCATGAATTTTCTGTAAACCTTCTATTTCTCTAACTGAAAAAAAATTGTCCACACAATTTTGTCTCTGTTGTATAGGGTATTGCCTTCTCAGTTGCCCCCCTTGTTTAAGATAGCCTTCTGTGCCTATCTGTACGTCACTCTGAGTGGTCACTGAAAACCTCCTTTGTCCTCAACAGCCATCCACTTCAGAAGTGGTGGTATTATTTCGAGGCAGGGTTCAGGGTGCCACACAGAATAAAGCTATGATTGTGTTGAAAAGCAGAAGAGGATAAGCAGCTAACACCAACACGAAGAAGGCCTAAGCACATGCCGTACCAGGGGAAGAGAGGGAATGCTTTGTTGGGTGACTGCTTTGTTCGTGGAGTCTGAGTGCTCATGTCCAACCCTGGTAGGCTTGCTAGTGAGGTTTGCAGGATCCCAATTTGGTGAACCCGAGGCTGTGTCTCCTGAGAGGTCCCGGCCTAAGTTCCTGAGATTCCCTAGGATGAGAGAACAACAGGTCATTTTCTTAGGCTCTTATAACATCGGGGACCTTCCCCAACCATGCACGTACACCCAGTGCTCTTCCTCAGGGCTCAGTCCCAGAATTTCTAGCTTCTCTCCATACATTCCAAACACATGCCATGATCTTCTGCTTCTGATACAGAAACTTCACACATTTCCTCCTCGCCACCACGCTTTTTTTTAAAATTCAGTTTTATTGAGATATATTCACATACCATACAGTCATCCGAAGTGTACAATCAGTTGTTCACAGTACCATCATATAATTGTGCATTCATCACCCCGATCTATTTTTGAAGATTTTCCTTGTACTAGAAAAAGTGAAAATGAGAATAAAAAATAAAAGTAAAGAAGAACACCCAAAACACCCCCCCACCCTATTTTTCATTTAGGTTTTTGTCCCGATTTTTCTACCCATCCATCCATACACTGGATAAAGGGAGTGTGATCCATAAGGCTTTCACAAACACACTGTCACCCCTTGTAAGCTACATTGCTATATAATCATCTTCAAGAGTCAAGGCTACTGGGTTGCAGTTTGATAGTTTCAGGTATTTACTTCTAGCTATTTCAATGCATTGAAACCTAGAAAGGGTTATGTATATAGTGCAAAAGAATGGCCACCAGACTGACCTCTCGACTCCATTTGGAATCTCTCAGCCACTGAAACTTTATTTCATTTCATTTCGCATCCCCATTTTGGTCAAGAAGATGTTTTCAATCCCATGATGTTGAGTCTAGATTCATCCCTGGGAGTCATGAGGAGGATAACAATGATGCTTCTTTTAAAACTTCTAGTGGAAGCACAGTCACTTGCTCTGAGACAATTATGTTATTTCAGGGTCAATTTCCCACCACAGGGAACACTGAAATAGAATAGGAAGTGGTGCATATGAATAGACAATGTTGGGTAAAAGATAAATGGTGGAAACTTTATACCAAAATGTTTTCCGTAGAAGTTCACTTTCCTTAGTTGTGATGACTAACCCCTGGATCACTGTGGCCAGATGCCATTGACCAACCAGGAAACTGGAAAATAAATAAATAAGCTGTTTCATATGGGCTTTCAGCAACTCGGGTTTTCTGTTTTTATTTTTGTCTTTTGTGAGCACATACAAAAACAGTACTCTGACCCAAACTGAGCAAGTAGAAAGATTTGGAGTGTAGTATATTCAACTATGAAAAGTCTATGATAATCGCTTCACAGGCATAGTAAAGAAAACCCGAACAGGCAGGGCAAGGAAGGGAATGAACTTTTAGGGAGCACCTGTTCTGCCCACATTTTGCTAGGAACATTACATAGAAAATGGCATTTGATTCTCACTACCACTCCATAAGGTAAGTATTATCACTGGCTCTCCCCCTGCTCCTTAGATTAGGAAACAGTTTCACTGAGATTAGATAACTTGCCCATGGTTACCTAGTTTATTGGTGACTCAGCAGGGATTCCAATGTGGTTCTCTTTTCATTTTTCCCTGATGTTCTAAGGAGAAAGCTCTGTGGAGCCTTAATAAAGTAAGATCTCCTTATATTGTGGTGGTCTTGTTGCTAAAATAACACCAATTCAGTAAGAGATGCCTGTGTTATTCATCTACAGAACAGTCATTTCTAGCCATGTCAGTGCTAATTATTTTAATGCTAAATCAGGAGAACAGGAAGTGGGCTCTGTAGTTGTTGTAAGCAGCCTTTGAATATGAAAGTATTAACAATTTTACCCAGCTCCACGAGGACCAGAAGCCTGGCCTTCCCATGAGATAGATGCAGCATTTAAGATAGTTCCCAGTGCCCCCTGAATCATCTCCCGAGTCAAGGCAGACCCAAGGCGGGAGGGGGGAGAAGATGAAAAAAGATGGCAGCTTGAGGACTAAGGCCCAGCCCTATGAATTATACCAGGAGAAATGGAAGGTCTTCCAAGCTCAGTGAGTCTGAGCCATACTTTGACTTGGCTTCAACTCTGCATTCTGTCTCTGCAGAGTCAGGTAAGGTGGAAAAAAGGCGCCGTACTCACACCCCAAAGGGCTGGAAGTAACGCCTTGACTGCCTTCATTCAGACGGCAGATAAGACTGAGAATCCAGCTCCACCACAGCGTTAAAAGGCCTGGAAAGAAGGTGCAGATGCATGAAAAAATAACTCGAACCTCACAGTTCTTTCAAAGGGCTCTTTGGTCAAGGTGCAAGCTGAAGAGACAGGCTGTATATAATTTGTAGCGCGCCCTCCCTCTCTCTATTTGCTGATGTTCGCTCTTCTGAGGTTTTGCCTTACATAAGCCCAGCTTAACTGCAGAAGCAAGATGGCATTGGGATCTCAGCGTGAAGAAACCCAACGCTGTCTCCTTGAATTCCTTTCTGGGTTCCTTACCCGGATGTTCTCTATCTCCTGTAAGCCTCGTAGCCCTTTATGCCATTCTTATGATATGCGTTGTAATTCCTCCTCTTTGGGGTTATTTCTGCCTGTGTCTTAGAAGACAGAAGATCCTGACTCCCATGTGTGCCCCAAAGCCCCCTCCCCAGGTGTGGCTGACGGTGGGCGCAGCGGTCAATGCGGATGGAATGGAAATGGATCCTCCAATGCCTTTTCCCACTTCTGATTTCGGTGAAGCATTTGCTCTGCGGGCCCCGCGCAGCCTCCACAGGGCAGGCCACCCCGAGGAGAGGTTGGACGCCCCGAGGACCGCGGCGGAGTGCCCCGGTGCACTTCCTGCCGGGCTGCGGGAGAGGGTGGAGCCTCCCGCCTCCCCTCCCTCTCCCCGCCCCCCCGGCGCTCGCTTTTCCCGCCCCCTCCCAGGCGGGGGCGGGGCCCTGAGCGGGGTGAGCGGCGTGGCCGTGCGGGCTGGGCGCGGGGTCTGAGGTGCGAGCGGACCCGCGGCGGGCTCGGACGCAGAGCTGGGGCGCGCGGCGGCGATCAGCCAGCCCAGCCCAGCCCCGGCAGCGGCAAGGCGGCGGCGGCGGCGGCGGCCCCCAGTCCGGCCGGTGCCAGGCCTCCGACCGATCGGCTGCCGAGCGGGGCCTCGGCCCCGGGCGCTGGCAGAGCTCGCCGCGGCGGGCAGCAGGAGGAAGCGGCGGCGTCGCGTCCTGAGCCGTGCGCGCCATGTCGGGCGGACCCCCCAAGGTCCTGCAGTCCACGGGGCCCCACTCCCTGCGCGACATGCCGCACCCGCTGGCCGGCTCCAGCAGCGAGGAGGCCGTGGGCGGCGACAGCACGCCCAGCCCGGACCTGCTGATGGCTCGCAGCTTCGGCGACAAGGTAGGGTGCGCGGCGCTGGGGACCAGGAGGCTCATTTCGCTCCCGGGGGGCACGATGGATCTGGAGCCACCCTGGCTGGAGACGCCGGGCCGCGCCCACCCTGTAAACCCCTCCCGGGGGGCGGCCGTGCCCTCTCCCCCTGAGCCCAGGGCAAAAGCGTCTTCTCTTTGCCGCCCCCGCGGGGACGCAGCCGCAGAGGGAGCCGAGTGGTCAGAGGGGACCGGCTTCCCTGGCTGTGACGGGTCTCGTGCGCCGGTGACAGCTGGTGGGGAAGGGTCCCGCCTGCGTGAAGGGGGCGGGTGTGTGTGTGCAGTGCTCGGGGCCTTTGTCCTGGGCTGGTGTCCCGAGTTCCTCCAGGCGCATCCTTGAAGACTGGACTGCCGAATAACTTGCAGCTGCTCCAGTTTCCTGGGACCGCAAAGCAGGAGTTCATGGTTTTCCGTGGTAGGGCTGGGTAGCCTTGGTCTGCAGAGTTATCTTCTTCCACCTAGTCCCTCTTGTGGGGAGTGCGCTTTGTTTAGGTTTACTGTGAGCCTGGAGGAGTCACCTGACTCAGACCCCAGCCGGCGGCTGTGGTTTTCTGTCTGGGGCTCCATTCACCTCCGACGGCCTCCCACTCTGTTTAGGTTTGGCAGACGCTGGTTTTGTGGTTGATGGCAAGAAACCTGGTCCTTTGCCCTTCTTTGTGCCAAGGGAAGCTCCTGATTTCCTAAAGGCAGTACTACCCTCCTGCTGTTTTGAGATACAGCAGAGCCTAGAGAGGGGTAAGGGGCAGCATCTGACACCCCCACCCTGGCCACCAGCTGATGTGGTCGGGAATTGAGCAGTGACTGTCAGCACAGCCTTTGCCACTTAGTCACCAATTGCAGAAATTAGAGTTGTTCTCAGCACTTGTGATCAGGATTTCCTCCTCGTAGTAAAATATGGAATGGGGTCCTCCTTCTCCCAATACTAAAGGGACTCTGGGAGCCTGTCTTCCCTCCCCTTAGCTGGGAGGGCATGTGGTACAGTGAAGTTGACTGTGGGAGAATGGAACTTAATAGTCAGAAGTGCAGTGAGAACTCAGAATAGCCAGGGAGTTGAGGCTTGATGGACCTTCCTGAGGAGGGGGGCGGGTTGTGAGAGCAAAGGGTGAGGAGTGGGGGCCAGTGGGGGAGAGCATTAGGAGCAAGAAAACTTGAAAGCTAACGAAACCAATGGATTGAGCAACAGGAGGCACGTATGTGTGCATGCGGGTGTGCATGTGACTCGGATTATTTCTCTTTATATTGTAGAAGATTATAAACTATGTGAAGGCTTATGTCACCTGGAAATACTTTGTCCACATTTGACATTCAATCAGTAATTGCTGAATGGCCGAATGAATAATTTGTTGTTTTCTTAGGGACAGAGAAATTGGTTCTAAATGAACACAGGATAGGAGCTAAGGTTATCCCTCCTGACGTCCTTCTCAGTTCTGGGTCGGACAGTGAATTAATTATCTATTGCTATGCAACAAATTACCCCCAAACTTTATCAGCTGAAACGGTTTTTGTGTGTCAGGAAACAGGGGGCAGCTTGGCTGAGTGGGTCCAACCCAGAGTCTTTTGTGAGGGCTGCAGCTGGGCTGCTGTGAGCCAGGGGTGGTCAAGTGAAGGCTGGGTTGGGGAGGCCCGTGCTTCCAGGCTGTGGCCGCCTGCCTCCCCACCACAGGGGCCTCTCCACAGGGCTGCGTGACCTGGCAACCTGCTCCTCCAGAGCAAGCAGTCCAGGAGAGCAAAAGAACCAAGACAGAAGCCACGGTCTTGTAGGACCGTAACCTCAGAAGCGGCATACCTCTGCTGAATTCCAGTGGTCACACAGACAACCTCAGGAACACTGTAGGAGGAGGCAGGGGTCATGGGGGCCATCTTGGGGGCTGACTACCTCAGATAGCTGTTTTAAATATTTGCCTCAGGTTCTGCTCTTGGATGCCCGACTCAGCAGTTTGAGCATTTTACTAATAAGCACAGGCAAGACAAATGCCCTGTGCCACTGAGAGAGTTGGTGGGCAGGAAGTCAGGGCCAGGTCTGAATTATTGCTGGCTTTCATCACAGGGTCAGTTCTGTGAGAGAGACGATCTGGGAGGCGTTATTAATTATTGAATATATAGTGAGTATTCTATCAGGTATGGGATGTGTCAAAATGACACCATTCCCAAAGGCCTGATTTATAGTAGGCTACTTTTCCTTAGAGGCTAAGCGAGGTAATTTCTTTCTCTGGGAATAACATTTCCCTTGCATCTTGGTGTACACATATGTTCTCGGAACTCTGGAGCAATTTCTGTCCAGGGAGCGCGTGAGAAGCTCACAAGCAACAGAGATGGGTGAGGACCAGCAGGAGCCTTCCCTTGGCTCGGCATTCTCTTAACCGATGCTGGAAGGGGGTCATTGGAAGGCAGGGAGGAAAGTTGAGTACTATGGCTTATCTTTGAAAAAGAAGCCTGTTATCTTGCCTTTTTGGAAATTGGGGTTGTGATCCCAGATAGCCCGGACTCGAAGTCAGTTATGGGCAAGGAGAATGAGGGTTTGACTCCTGGTGGTCGTCATAGTGCAGGGTTATTATGCTGAAGGGAATTGCTTTTTCTGGACCTATAATGATGCTATGAACAAGGGACCCTTCTGTCTTGGCCCAGCTGATGCTTTTTAATGTCCTCTGGGTGCTCGGGTAGCACAGAAAGACAAATGTGACAGACTCTCTATCTGACTTCTCAAAGCTTCCAAGGCATGGGATGATGGGATGAAATAATTTCTGTCTATCAAGGGTTGCTAAGACTAATTCTTTTGATGCCAGCTAAACTTTCCAAGCTTCATATTACTATATTCACCTGAAATGTAAGCAAGCCACTGGCTCATCTCTGTTTTTTTTTTACTTTCCTCTGCAAAATGCTCCACACTGCTTCTTTCCTGACTCAGCCTTCTCCTCCTGCAAAACTTAACACCAAATCTTCTCAAGCCCCATTGTGGGGTTAACACCCTCCCCACATCCTCAGCCTCTTCACTGAATGCTGTCCTTTATGTCCTGTCCCCTTAAAGCACTGTTTCCCTGCAGCCTTCAAAATGGAGGTGTCTTTTCCTCCTATACTCCACTTACACCAGGATCAGGAGGCCCGGTCAGTGTTGTCCTCTTCTCCACTGCCTTGTGCAAGCCAAGCTCTGTTCCTTTGGGACTCATGCCACTTCCATGGTTCATTCAGCAAATGTTTGAGTGCCTGCTATGAGCCATGCGTTGTTCTAGGAACTTGAGATATAGCAATGACCAAGACAGCCAAAGATTGCTGCACTCATTGGGTGCATTTTGGTGAGGATATACCATGTAATGTAATAAATGTTGTGGAAAAGAGAAAAAATAGGGCAGGATCAGGGGGTTCAGGACCACTGGCTTTGGGGAGGGGGTGCAAGAAGGCATCATTGAGAAGTTGTGATTTGAGCAAAGACTTAAAGGAGGTTGGGGAGTTAGCAGGTAGAAGTCTGGAGAAGCATGTTCCAGGCAGAGGGATAGCCAAGGCTGAGGCCTGAGGGAGAGTCATAGGGCTGAGGGCAGGGAAGGGAGGGGCCACATTCTGGGGGGCCTTACCTTCCAGTGATGTGGGAGCCATGGCAGGTCTTGAGCAGAGGGAGGGCATGATTTGACTTCTGCCTGCAGAGCACATAGGCTGCTGAATTGAAAGCATTTGGACTCTTCCACTGACTCATTCAGAATCATTTTTAGTTAAAAGGACATAAACTGAATTCAAACTTTCTGTAGAAAAAAAAAATCTACCTGCTTATGTTGTTGAAAAGGCCCAGGTATTTTGGTTTCAGGAATGGCTGGAACTTGGTATTCAGATGCTTTTGGGAATCTGTCACTATCCATCTCTTGGCTCTGATTTCTTCTGTGTTAGCTTTATTCTCAAGCTAGCAAAGGGATATGGTCTACAAACAGGCCTCTCAACTCGAGTAGAAAGAGAGCACCTCTTTCCTGATAGTTCCGGCAAAAGCCCTAAATTGGGTCAGGTGCCTAAATCAATCCTTACGACTCCGATTGTCCAGGGCTCACCTGAGTGAGAAAGGAGGTGTTTTTTTTTTTAATGTGAACTGTATATACTAAGTATATACAATGTTTCGGTATCATTTAAAGAATAGAATGTATCTGTACAGTTTAAGGAATAATGAAATAAACACTCATGTCCCACCCCCTGGATTAGGACCTAGAATATTACTAATATTTTCCCCCACTGCCTGGAGAGGATAAGGGGGTTGCCAAAGCAAAATCAGAGTGTTGTTACCAGAAGGAGGGGGGGGGGGATCACTGTTGGACATGCAAAAACAACCAATGCCTACTACAGACCTTCCACTACCTTTTTCTTCCTTGTCATTTATTAACTTTCTTGCTTCTTACTTACATTCATTAAAATCTTTCTGCCCCAGCTTTCTGTCTTCTCAAATCATGCCTTCATTTCTGGGGACTTAACCATCCATGTAGCTTATCTGCCTAATGCTCCAAAACAATGTTTCTTGATCTTCTTATTTCCAATTACCTTCATCTTTAATTTTTTTTTAACACTATAGCCATTGTCTCCCATGACTAGAGCCTGGCATTGTGGTACTAGAACTAGTATGTAGAACTGCTCCAGCTCTGAAATAATGCCATCAGACATGTCTCCTCCTGCCTTACCCTCCTTTCTCTCTGGACTCTCAGTCGGCCATTCTCCCTCCGCTTGTTCTCTGCCCCCTGTTTAAATCTGCCCCCTGTTTTCATCTCCCTCTTTACCCAGCTGAGCTTCCATGGCCCATCTCATCAATCTCTCCTGCCACTGCTCAGTTCCCTTGCTCTCCTTTTACCCACAACCTGGATCGTTCCATTTGTTCCTGTCTTTTGCCTACTCCAGGGTGTGGAGGAGGCACTGGTGGAAATCTCACCACCTTGAGAATTGCTGCCACTCTAAATTCACTGGCTCCAACCACAATGAGGCCTCAGTGGCACTGGGTTCTCCCTTCCTTCTTGGTTAGCTCCTGGACCCCACCGTGGCCAATCTGAAGCTTTCCCCCAATGCCCATCCCTTCCACCCCTGTCCTCCACCCTTCTGTTCTGCTGAGGACTCACCACCTACCTTAGAGAAGACAGAAGCAATCAGAAAAGAGCATCCTTTCTCTAAACTACAAAACATCTGAATCCATAGCTGTTCTTTCTTCCCTGCCCCGATGGAGTAGAAGAGATTGTAGGGCTGCTCCTGGAGACCCTGCCCCATCTGTCATCCTTTTCACTCCTGTTCTTCAGACTGTCTGTCAACTAGCTCATTTCCATCACTATTTAAACATTCCTGTTATGTTTAAAGTTTAAAACAAAATGAGTAAAGAAAACTCTGCTGTGATGCTCTATCTCCCTCCATCTCATGCTCTTTGTTGTGACTTCATAGCCAAACATTTTGAAAGAAAGGTCAGCTGCTCTTGTTTCTCCCTTCTAACCTCTGGCTTACTCCTCAGCCTATTGCTCTCTGATTTCTGCCTTTACTGCTCAAGGTCTCCAGTGACTTCCTTGCTGCTGAATTCAGTGGGCGCCTCATGGTTCCTACCTTACCTGCCGTCTTAGTAGGGAGCATTTATCCTGTCAGGAACCTGCCTGCTTGAAACACTCTTCCCTTGGTTTCCTGTTTTAGAGGGTGCCTTCTGGAGCTAGATTGTCTAGATTTGAATCCCAGCTCCACCACTTAGAATTTTAGTAACAACAAATTATTTAACCTCTCTGTGCCTCAGTTTCCTAATCTGTGAAAGAGATGACAGTAATACCTACAAATACGGTTGATGTGAAGACCCAGTGAATTCACACTTACAGTAGTGCCTGACACCCAGTGAGTCTTTAAAAAAAGTGAGATGGTTGTCATTGCTATTCTTCCTTGATGTTGTACTCTCCATGTTTCTACATTTTTGTCTATTCTTTCTCAATCTCTATATCAGTTGGGGTCCAATCAGGAAACAAAAACCATTCTAGGTAATTTAACAAGCCGATAGACCATAATTTTGAGAATTAACTACACAGATGACACAAAACTTGTAAAGCCAAGCTGGAGACAATGAGGTGAGCTAGCGATTAGTGACGGGAAGAAGTTGGAGGCTCAGTGGGAGGAGGTGATGTTAGCAGAACCCAGGGGCACTGCCCAACAAGAGCTGGGACCATGAAGGGAGGGACAGTGTCTGCACCAGAGAGAAGGAGCTGGGGATAGGGGAAGAGATACCCTCACTGTTCTCTTCATCCTGCTCGCTGATCTTCCATCAACATCTTCTACTGGCCAAACCTGCCCAGGCAGGAGGCAGGTGACCCTGGGAAATGTAGTTTTCTGTGATAAAAGGCAGGGCAGAAAAAGGTGGAGAATGGATCTGAAAGTGCACAGCTAGACAATGACTGGCAGAGCCTTTGGTGTAGGTTCCTTCTGCCTATCCCGTAAATACGTCTGTTTCTTACGGATCTCCCTAGGCCCTCTGTTCTTCGGTTTATACATTTTCCCTGGGTCACCTTATCCTGGGGCTTAATGGCCAATCATATTTTGCTCTTTCCTCAATCTCTTTTAAGCATCACCATCTTTCTCTCCTGAGCTTTAGATCTGGATATTAAATTACTTCCTGGACATTTTAATTTTGTCCCACAAAACCTTAGATTGAACAGGTCCCAAACTGAACTCATGATTGCCAGCGCTCCCACTCTCCTCTGCACCCAGCCCTGCTGCCCCTTGGCTCCCTGCCCTGAGGAGTGGCACCCCCCTCCATTGCACTGCTCAAATCTGAAATCCGGGCACCATCTTCACTCCTCCCTCTCTCCTTTTTTTTTTAATTAAAAATTTTTTTATTTATTGAGATTGTTCACATACCATACAATTATCCAAAGATCCAAAGTGTACAATCAATCAGTTGCCCCCGGTACCATCATACAGCTATGCATCCATCACCACAATTTTTTTTTCAGTTTTTAGAACATTTTGATTACATCAGGAAATAAATACAGACAAAAAAAAAGGAAACTCAAATCCTCCCATACTCCTAACTACCCCTCCTCCATGTTGATGAAAGAATGTTAAAATACTACTAACTGTAAATGGTTTGCAATAGGTATATTTTTCCCTATATGCCCCTCTATTATTTTCTTTTAATTTTCAGAATAGTATTTAATTTTCAGATATTTATAATCACCTTATTTGATATCACAAAATAGTGGCCATGTTATAAATTTTACAGATGTGGATATTATTGCACTATTCTCACCATACATAGGTTGCAGAATAAATCTGAATACAGAATCAATACTTCCCCTTCTTCCTCCTTTGTAGATTTACAAACATGCCTACACATAACCTTTGCTATTCAAATTATTTTTATCTAAACCAAGGAACTAAATGTATTGAGATAATTTTGTTTTGTTTATAGGAACTCTCACTGTAAACTATACAAGCCTAGGGATCAGAGAGTAAATAGATTTTTTTTTTTT